>BQNB010048619.1:0-42474 GCA_026074375.1 Tanacetum coccineum
AGGTTCGCTGGAACTATAGGAGAGGTCCTGAGTTCACCTGGGAATGCAAAGATTCGTTTAGAAAGAAATACCCACAGCTTTTCACAAACCGGGCTTCATCATCCGCTAAAAGGTCTAAAGCTTTGGGGACAAAGCTCTTTTAACGGGTGGAGATTGTAACATTTCTCAATTTTAGGTCATTTTACGACTCCTATTATTCTTCACTATTTATTTTAGTTCGATGCGCGTTTGCTTTTAATTTAACTTTTAAGCTAAATAGCACAGACTAGAAATAATCATTTAACGTAAACAGTCACCAAATAAATTAAAGTTTACGTCAAGCAAGTGTTATGTAATTAATAGGAAGATAATTATTGACCTTGCGCATTTTATTTTTATTGGTCACGTAAAAGGCTTATGTTTCACAATAAAATACGTTTAGACACACTCCGGAAATACCTAGACTTACCTAGACTCAAACCAATAACCACTTTTAAACCTTAAACACAAAAATTATTCAATTCTTGTGTTAATAACCCATTGTGGCCGAATAGGGGTAAACAAAAACCATAACATATTGGATACTTACACAATCTTGTACAGCAATTAGCTTATAAATAAAATGTACTTAGAAACTAATACCCTTTGTATAAAAATCACACATAATCTGCTTTTGATCTATGCCTTACTCGTCCTACATGCCTAAACCACTAGAAAATCTACACTAAGTACATGTACATCAAGAGTTTAATTAAAACATGTCCTTAATGTTCCCACTTAGCTTAATACACAAAGGAAATTAACCACTTTGGATCCCTCCTTTTCCTTTGATACCCGCGGCAATTAACAACAATACACAAACCATAAGATTTCCAAATCCTAAGAAATCTTGTACCTTGATCATGTAATTAAGAGGTGTACTTGGAGAAGTATTAGCAAAACTATTTGATACTAACTAGAACCCATAAAACCACCTTTGAAGGGCACGGTTTGGGATTAGGATGGAACTAGCTGACTAGCTAACTCTTAAGCCTATATATACTCACTTACACTTGACACTTAACACTTTCTTATAACTCTCAAACACTCTCTCAAAGCAAAACCACCTTTGCTTTCTCCTTTGGTTTCGAATTCATCACAGCCGACCCAACTCAAACATTTATTCGACACCACTACTTAATACGAAGCCCTAAGGTCACTAGCAAGAACATATAAGGAGCATTCAAGTGAAGGATAGGGTTTTAGGAGCAAGGTTAAGCACGAAATTTAGGTTGTCATTCCATTCGGGTTGTTTCTACTTACTTCTACATGTCCAACTCAAAACCAATCACTAGGACTATTGTAAGTCGCGTACCAAGCTTATACTCATTCGTATCATAATTGTTCTTTGATTTCTAGTCAATTTGGTCACGTTAGTTTGTATATAACAAACTAACGTGAGCGTACGCATGCTAAATGTAAAGCACGCATGTTATACGCATATACACCTATATATTATCACTTGTGGGGTGCTAAGAGATGTAAAATGTGAATTAAAATGAACTAAGGCATTAAACATTTTCGTTTAATTACAAGAAAGGGAAACCTATATGATCACTAACTCGTATGTACAAAATACACGAAAACCACATGTAAACATTTCACGAAAAACATAATGGCGTAGCTTGGGAAGAGTATACTAACTAATATGATGATTTCATAGGATAAACTCGACTCATGGGTAAGCTAAACGAACTTGTTTTGGTGCTAGTAGTCCTAACAAGCCATTTATATCACTAATGGGCTTAATGGGCCACTAACGGACCTTGTTGGACCCAACAGTCCATTAACGGACGTCAATGGGCCCAACAGTCTGTTAGTTAGGGCCCACAGCTTATTAATAAGATCACTTGAGCTTATCGAAGGCTTATAAGGCTATTTAAACTTGTTTGATTAGTAAGACACGCATGAGAAACCTTAACAGGCCACTAATGGATTCCTTAAACCTAAACAGGCCTAACATGTCATACCGTGGGGTCCACAGCTTTTTAAATAAGCTCTTTGAGCTTATTAAGAAGCCTAATATGTTTATTGGACTTGTATGGACCCTAATGTACCTTAGAAACCTAACCGGACCCTTAATGGGCTTGGCAGCCCATTACCGCAGCCAAACACAAGTCCATAAGCCACGAATAAGCTTGGACAGCTTATTTGTGAGCTTATGCAGCTTAATGAGTTTATTATAAACCTAGAAAAGCTAATGGACCTAAATTGGACGAGTTTGAACATGTATAAACCTTAACGAGCTCTTAATGGGCCCTAAAAGCCCATTAACGAAGCTTATTGGCTTATAAATAAGCCAAACAATAAAACAGCTTAAAAGTGCTTATTAAGACTAGAAAATAAGTTGGATCATGTTATAAAATCTTAAATGGACCATTTATTTGCTTAATGGGCTTTAACGAGTCTAATAAGCTCAATAAGCTCAAATAAGCTTACCCGAGCTTATTTTTCAGCACTAACAATTTCATTAAGCTTAAATGAGCTTAATGAGAGCTTATGTGCTTTTAGAATCCTTATTGGACCATTAATTTGCTTAATGGACTTTAACGAGCCCACTAAGCCCAATAAGCTAAAATAAGCTCACCCAAGCTTATTTATAAGCTGCCACAACTTATATGGCTTATTGGAGCTTAATAAAACCTATTGTCACTTGTTAGAACTTAATTGGGCTTAAAATGCAAATTTATACAAGTTAAGGGACTAAAAGTGTCAATATGTAAACTTGAGAGTTAAAACTGCCAAAACTAATTTTATAAGTCTAGGGACTGTTTTTGACATTCTGAAACATAAAGGTCTGTTTTGAAAGTAAAAGGACCTAAGTGTAATTTTTTGTAAAATTGAAGGACTAAAGGTGTAAATGTGGTAACTTAAGGGTTTAAAATGTAAATATTATATTTTCATAAATATAAGGACTGTTTTTGTAAATATAGAAAACCTAAGGGTATTGTATGGACGAAAGTGATTTTAATAAACACTTAGCAAATCGGACAAGTTATAATATTTATCGGATATTATACAAATTAAAACACGACTTAATAAATATGTATATTTATTAATAACATTTATACATATACTTGAACGTGTGTAATCGTATACCTTCCCAAGAGCCAACAAGTAAAGACAAATACAATAAACATGTGCACCACCACACAAGTGATAACAGTATATATAAACTAGCAATTTATTGTAGTTTATGCATTAAGTCGTTAGCCTAAACTTGTAGACTAAGACTGGCCGTATTTACTTAGGTATTTGATGGTGAGAATCATTTGCCATACTTGGATATATTTATCATTCATAGAGGACTACATACTAAGGTGAGTTCATAGCCCCATGCTTTACAATTATTTAAATGTTTTACATCTTTGGGGTGAGAACATGCTTGTTTTACAAATTGGACGCAAGGGTATATTTTATATAATGATTACGTGTTTTGCCTAAGGAGCGATAACCCACTGAGCCCTTTATCATAAACTGTCAATTACTAGATTGTAAGCGCGAGTGTTATAAATAGATCTATTTGGGATTGACGTCCCCATTTGGGTGAGTAGCGCTCACTGTGCCGGTTTGCCGGACAAAAAACGTATACCATGTCGGATTTGGGATGTTGCGGGTTAGGACATCATTCGCGGGCATTGTTGGAAATTTATTACATTCATACATGTCGAGCTTTAGTGTCATGAGCTTAGGAAAATGTAATTACTCTTTATGATGTTTGTATCTGTTGCTTAATCATACACTTGGAAATCTTGCGGTCCTACAATTGATTTACATAAACCTATGAATTCACCAACTTTATATTGACGTTTTAAGCATGTTTTTCTCAGGTCAATAAGGCACGAGGTGCCCAGATACATTGGGGGTCACACTTTGGAGAAAGTCAATACTAAAGATTTGGGTCGTATTACATTTTGGGAACATTTGTTATAAACCAAAATCTTTACTTATATTGTCGAACAATTTGAAGCCATGAGCTTATGTAATGAACAAGTATTTTGTTAATCCAATGTATCTTTTTAAAACGACACGTTTCAGTGGACAGTTTCATATCTGGTGTATTGGTTATGAGTAACGCCCCTCGGATTATTCAATATTCCGTGCAAACCCGTTTTCTTGGGAGGTGGGGTGTTACAGATTGGTATCAGAGCCAAGGTTATAGAGAACCAAGTCAAAAGTTTTTTTGTCTGGACTATAACCATTTTCAAACACTGCATTCACAAATGGGGTTTGCATGGGACACACATACATTACTTGTTTGCAATCTAGCATATATACTTACATGACATACATTGTTTTAGCATTAGTAGTTTACTAAGTGCTTGCATGATTGATATACGAGTATGTAAATTATATTACGTATATTACTATAAGGGTCTTAAAATTAATACTTATATAAGTTATTTTTGTTTTTTTTTCAGCAGTCATGTCTTCTGCATCATCTGCGGTTACCTACACTTCCGTCTACACCGATTCTGAGCCAGGGAGGGTATTTTGGGGAGCTGACGAGGAGCTGTCGGACGGTGGTTCTCCACGAGTCATCGTATACGGATACGATGGACTCCCTATGCAGCCGGTAGCCCCACCATCACCGGATTACATACCTGGCCCCGAGGAGCCACAGACACCACCAGTACCACAGGACGAGGATGAGCGTGAGCCTGTGTTCATACAGCCACATGATCCTGACTATGTGCCAGAGCCTATGTACCCTGAGTATATACCATTGGAGGATGAGCATGTGTTTCCGGCTGAGGAGCAGCTATTACCTCCTGTTGTTTCACCTACTGCTGAGTCACCAGGATATGTTACTGAGTCGGATCCAGAGGAGTATGAGGATGATGAGACGGAGGATGGTCCGGTTGACTATCCCATGGACGAGGGAGAGGATGGAGATGATGATGACGGCGATTCATCCGGGGATGACGCCAATGATGAGGATGAGGATGAGCAGGATGAGGAGGTGGTGGAGGAGCATTAGTCCGGCCGACACGTGTTGTTTTGTACCTTTATTGAGATTGTTTGTCCTCTACCTGAGGGAAAAGAGCCTGTTACACCACCACCCTCTACTGACATTACTACCACTAGAGCTAGGATCACTGTCCGGCTTCAGGCTTCCATATCCTTTCCACCAGAGGCAGAAGTTGAGAGACTTCTAGCCATGCCTACTCCACCACCATCACCACCTATATCACTATCACCATCCTCTGCAGGGGAGCGCCTTGCTAGGTGCATAGCCTTATCTTTATATTCATCACCACCACCTGTGCCATCACCATTACTACCATCATTTTGGGTGTCAACCACAATTATTGACACTCGGATTAGCCTCCAATCGGCCCTTGTTGATGCGGTTACTGCGGCATTACCATCACCTCCACCACCACCACTACCACCATCTCTATACGTACCACCACCTGTTGACCATAGGGATGATATTCCCGAGTTCGAGCTGCCACCTCGCAAGAGGTCGTGTTTGTCTACTCTAGGCCCTAGGTATGAGGTCGGGGAGAGTTCTACTACCAGACCTACCAGAGGTCGGGGGATAGATTATGGGTTTGTCAGCACCGTAGATGCTGAAGCGAGATGACGGGGGATTAGAGAGGTTGGGGATGGTATTAGGGATACTTGGGTGGATCCGGCAAAGGTAGTTCCTGAGATAGCACCTATGACCATGGGAGAGATCAATACTAGGGTTACAGAGCTTGCTCAGCTCCATGAGCATGATACACAGGACTTATATGCTCTACAAGAGGATGCTCAGGATAGTAGGACTCGTATGTCACATCGAGTCACTATAGACTCACAGTGGGTCGACTTGCTTATGGAGGATAGGATAGCTCACCGGGAGACAGTACTGATTGTAGAGGAGGAGGCCTATGCTTCCCGAGAGGCTTGGGCTTATTTGGTAGGATTAAGTCAGGCAGTTCATTATAAGCTTCAGACCCACTGTGAGCAGGTGTATGCACACGAGTCCCAGATCCAGGCACATCAGACACAACTACAGCTGCAGGGTACTCTTATTCAGACACAGCACCAGGTACATGTGTAACACCCTCAAATATGAGTATGCAGCGGAATGTTGAATATCCGAAGGCGTTACGTTATTAGGTCAATAGCACAAGATCTAAGAACGACTACTAAACATGTCGTTTGAAAAAGATACATTGGATTAACAAAATACTTGTTTGTTACATAAGCTCATGGCTTCAAATAGTTCAACAAAATAGATAAAGATTCCGGTTTATAACAATTGTCCCCAAAGTGTAATAAGACCCCAAATCTTAAGTGTTGACTCTTCAATTATTGACTCCCAATGTATCATCGCACCTCGTGCCTTATTGACCTGAAAAACATGCTTAAAACGTCAACATAAAGTTGGTGAATTCATAGGTTTATGTAAATCGATTGTAGGACCGCAAGACTTCCAAGTGCATGATTTAAGCAACAAATGCAAACATCATAAAAAGTAATTACGTTTCCTAAGCTCATGACACCGAAGCTCGACATGTATGGATGCAAATATAATTTGCCAACAAGTGTCCGTGAATGATGTGCTAACCCCGCAACATCCCAGATTCGACATGGTATGCGTTCGTTCCCAGTGATAGCTAGTCACCCGAACGGGGATTGTCAATCCCTAATAGATCTATCCATAACATTCGCGCCCACACAATGTAATTCCCAATCACATCTATGCAATTAACAGTTCATGATCATGGACATAATGGGTTATGGTAACTTAGGCAAACACGTAATCATGGTATAAAATGTACACTTGCTCAGTGTTAAAACAAAGCATGTTCTCACCCCAAGGATGTAAATCATTTAAATAATTGTAAAGCATGGGGCTATGAACTCACCTTAGCCGGTAGTTCTCTGAATGATAACAAATATCCAAGTAAGCAGTGGATCACACCGTTAAGTACCTAAGTAAGTACGGTCAAGTCTTAGTTTACACATTTAAGCTAACGACTCATTGTATAAACTAAATCCCATTTTAAGTTTATATATATACCGTTATCACTTGTGTGGTGACGCACAAGATCATTGTATTTATAATTTCGATGGTTCTCGAGAAACGTGAAATCATCATTAATAAATATACTTATTTATTAACTTGTTGTTAAACCCGTTTAATGTCCGAACATCTTAATGTTCGCCCGACTGGTCAAGTGTTTTATTTATTTCACTTTTGTTCACTAACATACCCTTAAGTTCCTAGTTGTCCCACTTTAGTCCCTAGGTTTATAAATATACCCTTTTATATTTTAAACCTTTTAGTTTCGGAAATGACATATATAGTCCCTTAAGTTTACAAAAGAGTAGTTTTGATCCTTATAATTACACTTAGCTCCCTAAGTCTTAGAATGTTGCAAGAACAGTCCCTAGGGTTATTAGAATACGAAAAAAATGACAATTCTAATCCCTTAGGTTTCGAAAATTACGGTTTTAGCCCTTTGACTTGCGAACATTGCATATTAGCTCCAAATAAACTTCAACAAGTTTCATTTTTCTATGTTAAGCTCAATTAAGGTTATAAAAAGTTGTTTCGGCTTAAAATAAGCTTATCGAGCTTATTTTTGGCTTAACGGGCCTCGTTGGGCCCGTTAAGGTCCGTTTAGCTTTTTAGAGGCCCGTTATAGTCTTAATAAGTCTAAATGTCGTTAATAAGCTCACGTGGGGCTGTTAAGCTTAAAATAAGCTCGGTGAGCTTATTGAAGCTTATTTCGGAGCCTTATGGGCTTATGGCCCAATAAATGTACCCTAACCCGATAGGGTCTTTATGGTTCCTTAGGATTGTAGATTATTTCCAATTTGTTTCAACTTAGCCTTAATCTGTTTCGTTTTTCAGCTTATTGGATTAAGCAAAAATAAGCATTTGCAAATGGGCTTCGGGCCCATTATTGACACGAGAATGAGGTTTTAATCTCTTTGGTTCGGCCCATTGAGGTCGATTGACTGTGTTTGAGTCCGTTATGCCTTCGAGCGTCAGTGTTGCCTTATTTGTTATTTCGATAAGCTAATAAGCCCGCTGTTGGGCCTATTGGGCCCGTTGTGAGGGGTTTTAGGGGTTAGGGCTTGGCCCTAATTTGTTATTTGAGTCATTTTAAATCAATTTAACTTGTATAAGTTGTGCCAACTTTACCGATAAGCTGTTAGAGCTTATTGTGAGCTTAAGGCTCACGTTGGGCTCGCAAAAGGGCTAGTAAGCCCGTTAAGGGTTCGGTTGGGTTTCTAAATAAGACTGGAGCCCTTGGTGAAAGCAATATGAGCTCCACTTCCCATTATGATTTAAGCCCGAGTGGCAGGAATAAGCCGTGGGCAATATAATAAGCTTCTCGTTGGGCCCTTGTTGGGCTCGATATAGAGGCCGTTAGGGGTTTTAGCTCTTTTTGGTTTGGGGTTTCATTTGGTCCGAATGGTTTTATAGTTCTCGTATGGTCTCGTGAAATCGTTAGCACCAAAAACAACGTGTTTAACATTTTGCTAATCGTGACCCGGACATGCAATAGTTCAGTAACCTTGATACACGAACACAGCCAAAAGATGCTATGTTTTCTTTAAAAGTTTACGTATAGGTTTCTTATATTTTCGTATATAGGGTATGTTGTTCACGTTGGAGACCAAGCTTTTATCTTGGATATAACATTTTAAGTCCTTGTCGTTTTAATTCACTTGGTACACGCACCTTATTAGTTTCTTGTACCACACACGTATAACGTGTACGTATATTGTGGAGTGCATTTCATAAATATCGCGAACAATGTGGGTCTAGAATTCATAAAAGACAATTTTAATTGCGAGAGTATAAGTTTCAAAACTTGATCTTACATGGGTCCTAGAGTATTTGTGGCGTAGTTAGACGTGTAGAGTGCTAATCAAACTACATACCCGATCGAAAACAAACCCACAACCTTGGCTCAATGCCTTGAAGTTACCAACCTAGCACTCGAATAATACTTGCGGGTTACTTGTTGGTTCGAAGAGGATAATGTGAGTGTGCGTTGGTTGAGGTGTTTTATGTAATCCGGAACAAAAAGGGAGGAGAGGGTTTGAGGTGTGTGTAAGTTAACAAGAGTGTTAAATGGTGAGACTAAGTTGGTTATTTTTGGACAATAAGCTAAGTTACATTCTATAGTCACATTAGACAAACCAAACCGAGAGCTAGGAGGGGACGGTTTTTTTTTCTATGGTTTTTTTGGGCTTCTATGTTAATCACTCAGGGTGTTTGCTAACACCACCATTAAGTACAAAGCATTAAATGACCTAGGTGATGTACAAGAATGTGCTAGGATCTGGAGGTCTTTTGATAGTTGTGTTCTTTTCTTGTAGAGTCGCGGCACAAGGAGGTCCAAAGGAAAGAAATGGGTTATTACCTAATGTGTCAAGAATCATTAGGGGACCATTAGGACACAAATTTATTACCTAGGATTAGTACTAGTACTTTAAGGATCCATAGATTGATATTTAGTATTTACTAAATCACTTAGGACGATTTTTAGTGAGTTTACTTGCTCACATTCGGAAATCAAATGTTATAGGCACAAGGTTCTATTAAATTTCGACTTTAGGTTTTCAAAGTGGGCATTGGTTTGAGTCTAGGTATGTCTAGGTATTTCCGGGGTGCTTCCAAATGTATTTTATCGCGAAACGTTAACCCTTCTACAGGTGACCTAACAAAAAATAATATCCTAAAGCTATAAATTATGCTTCTTAATAAGTATTTCTTACTTCTGGTGATGTAAACTTTAATTTATTTGCTGTCGTGTACATTTCAATGAACTATTTTTAGTCTACGCGATTTAGCTTAAAGGCAAATATTAAAAGTAAACGCGTATCGGACTAAAATAAATAGTGATCATTAATAGAGTCGTACAATGACATGAAAATGAGAGATGTTACAGTCTCCAACCCGTATTAAAGTGCTTTTGTGTCCTTCAAAGCATTAAGACCTTGGTTTGTGGTTGACGATAGACCCGGTTTGTGAAGAGTTGAGGGTATTTTTGTTTTTTGAACGAATCTTCACGTTCCAAGTAAACTCCAGGGGCCACCCCCGACTAGAGTACCAGTGACCCATAACCAATGGTATCCGGCTCGCTTCAATCATTTGATCTCTCGTTTCCATGGATTTTCAACGGGCTATTCCACCAAACGGGTGAGCTTTTCTCAAACATGAATTCCTTCTAACGGCATGACAATTGGTTCGTCAGGTAACATTTTCTTTTTCAGGGGATTTGATACTTGGAAAGTGTGGTTGTACTCTGCTCAACTCTTGAGGAATATGTTCCAGCCTGTAAGGCAACCTTTCCAACTTTTTCTAACACTTTGAGAAGGTTCCGGACATATCTCAGGGTTCAGCTTGCCAAGCTTACCGAACCGTACGACTCCTTTCCAAGGTGAGACCTTGAGCATAACTCTGTCTCCAACTTCGAACTCCATCGGCTTTCGCTTCCGATCAGCGTAGCTCTTTTGTCGGTCTTGTGCCGCTTGCATCCTTTGCTTGATCAGGACAATCTTTTCCGTTGTTTCTTGGATTAATTCCGGGCCAGTCAGTTGGGCTTCCCCAACCTCGGCCCAGCATACTGGTGATCGGCATTTTCGACCATACAGTGCCTCATAAGGGGCGGCCTTTATGCTAGCGTGATAACTGTTGTTGTATGAAAACTCGGCCAATGGCAAATGCTTAACCCAGCCTTTGCCAAAATCAATCACGCAAGCACGTAGCATGTCCTCGAGAGTTTGAATGGTCCTCTCGCTCTGGCCGTCAGTTTCTGGATGATACGCAGTGCTCATGCTAATATCCGTACCCAAAGCTTTTTGAAATGATCTCCAGAAATTTGAAGTGAATCTTCCATCACGATCGCAGATAATTGAGGCAGGTATCCCGTGTCTTGCCACTATCCTGTTCAAGTACAACCTCGCCAATTTATCCAACGGATCATTTTCCCGTATTGGTAAAAAGTGAGCAGATTTTGTAAGTCGATCCACAATCACCCAGATGGTGTCGAAACCTTGTGACGACCTAGGAAGTTTGGTGATAAAATCCATTGTTATATTATCCCACTTCCACTCGGGTATTTCTGGTTGTACTAGTAATCCTGATGGCCTTTGATGTTCGGCCTTGACCCTTGCACATGTTAGGCATTTGCTAACATACGTGGCGATGTCAGCCTTCATGTTTGGCCACCAAAACAATTTCTTCACATCTTGGTACATCTTTTCGGAACCGGGATGGATAGAATATTTCGACTTGTGGGATTCGTGCATAATCACGGATCTTAAGTCTCCATAGCAAGGTATCCAACTCCTGCTGTGTAAGCATAACGTCCCATCGGCGCGTGGTTCCAATCTTTCCTTGGGTATATCCCTTCGGATCATACCTCCCACGTCTTCCTTTGCAATATTCTCTGGTTTCTGGGCTTTGATCTGAGCTTCTAATATTCGTTTGGGAAGATCCAAACCAATTGTCATAACTAAGGCTCGAACCCGCAATGGCTCAATCCGTTCTTTACGGCTTAGCGCATCGGCACTTCGTTTTTTCTTTCCTGGATGATAACGAATATCAGTCTTGTAGTCACTCAGCATTACTAGCCAAGGCGTTGCCTATGTTAAGCTCTTTGATCGGAGAAGGTTGATGTAGGCTTTTGATGTCGGTGAATACGGTGCATCTGGTTCCGTATAGATAGTGTCTCCATATCTTTAGGGCAAACACTACCGATCCAAGCTCCAAATCGTGAGTGGTGTAGTTCTTCTCGTGAACTTTTAACTGTTGGGAAGCATAGGCAATCACCTTCTCTCTTGCAATTAAACACCGCACCTAGCTTTGTGGACGGCATCACAGTATACCACAAAAGGTCTTCGCTCCCTTCAGGGTAAAGCCAGAATTGGGGCTATACACAACTTTGCTTTATCAACTGGATGGCGTTCTCTTCCTTTTTCCCCAGTCAATTGAGATTCCTTTCTGAGTAAGTTTCGTATTGACTTGGCAATCTTCGAAAAATCCTTCAATGAACCTTCGATAGTACCAGCAAAGGACCTAGAGTAGGCGGGATTCCGTTGGTGTCTTGGGAGATGCCCAATACTTGATAGACTCTAAGTCTGGCCGGGTCCACATGATGCCTCTACTATCAATGACTAGTCCGAGAAATGGTAACTTGGATCGCAAAAATTCACATTTTGAAAAACTTTGCGTACAAAACTTCTCCTCCTTAAGCAATTTACAAAATAGGCTTTATGGTGTTCTTCATGCCTCTCTTTGTCCTTTTGAATAAATTAAGTATTGTCATCGATGAAGACAATTCGAATCTTATCCAAGTAAAGGTTTGCACACTCGGTTATGAGGTCCCTGATACCCCCTGAGGTGCGTTTGTCAGTCCACAATGGATAACTGGAACTTCGTAATGGCCATACGAGTTCGAAATGCCAGTCTTTGGAATGTCTTGTTCTCGTACTCTAAGCTGGTGATACCCGGATCTCAGATCTATCTTCGAATAAATACTGGATCCTTGAAGTTGATCAAACAAATCGTTGATCCTTGGAGGTCGTAACGATTCTTTACTGTCAGTTTGTTTAACTCGCGGTAGTCGATGCACATCCTGAACGAACCGTCCTTCTTTTTGACAAATAAGATCGGGGCTCCCCAAGGCGAGGAACTAGGCCTTATGAAACCTTTGTCAGAAAGCTCTTGTAATTGTTTTGATAATTCCTTCATTTCGGATGGGGCCAATCGATATGGTGCTCTAGCTACGGGTGCAGCTCCCGAAACTAAATCGATTTGGAATTCCACCGGTCGAGCTGGAGGAAGACCTGGCAAGTCCTCGGGAAATACTTCTGGAAAATCTCGGACGATTGGTACGTCCTCTATCTGTTTCCTTTCTGACTTGTCCTCCTCTTTCTTGGTGGATATCTGTGCCAAAAAGACCTGGCATCCCTTGGCCTTTCTTCCCAGTTTACTGTTTCGTATAAAAACTAACTAAATTTGTTTTTAATAAGTACGTAGATTAAGGTGTTATAAAACTTAAAACACATGCATGACTAACATGTTCGTTACCATATAATATAACAATATGGTATATTCTTTGCTGAATCGGCATTTTCAAATGTGAATCGATTATCAACTAATTGAACTTTTTTTGCGTTCAAAACTACAAACTTTAGGTTCAATGAATAGAGTCATCAGCCAATACAACGAATGCTCTTTGCAAGTTAGGAGCCTAGAAATAAATTATACAAGATTGTGTTAGCGTTGAAGCTAAGTTTGGCAAGCTAATGTCGCGGCCCTTTAAGTCTTCTCGAGTAGTTAATCGCAAGCGTGTACCACATGGAACATTTCTTTAAAGACGAACAAAATGAATAAACTTATTAGTTATAACATTACATATAGTTAAACGCGACAATTGATGTTGGCACTATGCTGTTTGTGTAAATTGTAAATCAATTTGTGCTAGCTACTGGTAACCACTAACCAGCAACCAAATGGTTGGCTTACATCGTTAGGGGCGTGTATGTCTGAGTCAAAAACTCACCCTCCCAGATTCCAATAAAAGGATAATCTGCATCTGTTTGATTGGTGCTACTATTGTGTGGTAGTTACATTAGAACTTTATGAAGGGATGTAGTAGAGTAATTAACAAAGTAAATATCATCATGGATTAAAAAGTATATGTCAACTTTGTAGAATATATAATAAATCCGTCTGATTCCATAACTAAATATGAACTTTTATACGGTACAATATTAATCAGATTAATAGCAATAACTTGTGTATAGTGTTTTGGGTGGGGGTGTCAAATAATGAGTAAGGATGATCAAATTAAAGTTTGGAGGTTCAAGTTTGATAGTTATTATTAAAATTCTTTTTGGTAAGATTTTCACCTTCTAATGGAATCTCTAGGAGATAATATCTAAAAGTTTCTAAAAGTTATAATTGCTTGTAATCATATATATTAGTTGTCAAATCAATCTCTCTATATAAAGAGACACTAATTGTATAATCCAGTTCATGAAAAATAAGACAATACCATATGGTAACAGAGTCGATCACAAAACCACCATCACGCTTAATCTAAAACCCAAAATCATTGTTGTACTTGCTGCCAAAGAGCCTATTTTTTCTCTTACTTGCTGCTTGTTTTATTTTGCTATATTAGCTGCTGCTGCTGCCCTTACTTTGTTGCCCTCCATTTCCAGCCATATTTTGTTGTTTCTGCTGCTGCCTATTTTTGTTGCCGCTTAATTTGTTGCTACTGCTGCCTATTTTTGTTGCCGCTTATTTTGTTGCTGCTGCTGCCTTTTTTTTCCGTTGATTGCTGCAAATTTCTTTTCTATTTACTACATAGATCATCAATACCAAAGACACAATATGCAATCCTTTTGCCCAACTACCCATCAGATTCATTCCCCGGATTACTTTAATTAACCCATTCAAACAGCACACCCTATGGCCGGTTCTATTCTCAAGCCCAGAAAAGATGTCCAATATATATATGTTCAAACCAGCTTAAGCCCAACACACTGTCCATACCAACAGTCCAACGTGGCGCAATCTATTTCACATCCTATGCCTCTATACTCGGCCTCTCAAGCTAATTTGGTGTCTTCGGTGCCAATTCAGTCGGCCCAAGTGTAGCCCCAACCGGCCCAAATACCAATCCAGCAGGCCCATCCATACTTCGTTTCACGAACGTATCCAAACGATAATCTACAAGAACAAATTGAAAATGTGATACTGGGGCGTCCTTCCTCACCATCTAGTGGAGAACACCGGTAGCTCAACTTCCTTTTAGTAATCCAAACTTGTAAAATCTGTATTTTGTTTGGGCAACGGCCAACCATACCCGTGACGTCACACGGGCCATAGCCCTTATGCAACACCAACATAAACCGCCTTAACACCTTCATCATGTTCTTGTCACAAATTAGGGAAACCTAATATACTTAAAATTTGATTTCGGATTTCGACAATACACATACTCGTGACAATATGTGTCTGTTGATTTTGATGCTTGATGGATTTCTATAAAGGATTACCAGACCCGCCGACTTCTTCTCCGCTGTGATAGTACACCGGTGATCTATACCCTGTCAATCAACAACCATCCTCTACCACAACCTTTGCTTTGCTTTCATTGAACCCCACTACGTGGCACAGACGCCTTGGACACCCGAGTGAAGATGTGCTTCGTCGTTTAGAGTCTTCTCGTTTTATTTCATGTAATAAAACAAAGTTGTCCGCTTTGTGTCATGCTTGTCAATTAGGCAAACACACTAGGCTTCCTTTTTATCAGTTCGAGTCAAATGTTGGGTCTGTATTTGATATTATTCACTCTGATTTGTGGACATCCCCCATCTCAAGTGAAAGTGGTATTAAATATTAGCTATTTTTTTGGATCAACTTTCTCGCATTATGTTTGAGTGTAATCCATTTGCTTCATAATCCGACTTGTTCGACTTACCTTTGTTACTTTTTTCTTCGCGCATATGTAAATAAACAATTTAATGTTGATATTAAGGCTTTGCAATGTGACCATAGAGGTGAGTATGATAATGCCCGTTTTCACAACCTTTTTCGCCAACATGGCATTCAGTTTCGGTTCTCTTATCCCAACACATCTCAACAAAATGGGAAATCGGAGCGTATGCTACGCACCCTTAACAACATCACTCGCACCCTACTTTTTCAAGCACATATACCTCCCTCATATTGGGTCGAAGCCTTAAACATAGCCGCTCACCTTTTAAATATCCTTCCCTCCACTACCATTAATAATTAAATACCGTTTACTAAGCTTTATAACAAACCTCCCACATATGATCACTTATAAGTGTTTGGATGCCTTGCTATTTTTGATCATAAAGCTTCAAACCTACCTCGGTCCAACGGCATATGTATTACCTTGGTTACCCGGCTTTAACATCGCGGGTACCGGTTGCCTTGACCTCTCGACAAAACAAAATCATAATCCCACTCGACATGTCATTCTTGATGAAGAATAATTCTTTTTTTAGGTCAAATGTACACCCGACACAACCCCCTCCTATGATTTCATGCTACCGCCCATCCATAAACACCCATACGTTCCAAACTACTCATCCTAACAATCACTAATTACCTCCCCCATCTGCCACGCCTCCATCTCCTACTCACACGATCCCTACCCAATCGCCTCAAGCCTAACCGCAACATCCACACCACCCTTCTACCCCTCCTACTCCAGCAACCCACCAATAAATGCTGATCCCTCCTCTATCTTCAACTCATAAGCCCACTACACCAAGCTCAACATTGAATACACATATCACCTCACCCGCTGCCACTGCCCATGGGAACGCCCCAACTACCAATACTTATCATATGGTCACCCGTGCAAAAGCCGGAATATCAAAACCTCTTGCGCGTATGAATTGTCATGCCACCACTACTTCGCCTATTCCTCGCTCTTATTTACATGCTCTTTGTGACCCTAATTGGCATAAGACTATGGTAGACGAATATAATGCTTTGATTTCTAACGGAACGTTGGTTCTTGTGCCTCGTCCAACTAATGTTAAGAAAGTTTGATCAATGGGGCTTTTCAAGCATAAGTACAATGCAGATGGTTTGTTGAGCAGTATAAAAGCACGATTGTTTGCAAATGGACATCAGTCAAAAGCAAGGATGATTGTGATGAGACCTTTAGCCCGGTTGTCAAACCGGCTACTATTCGTACTGTCTTGAGTCTTGCAGTGACACGTGATTGGCCCATTCATCAGCTTGATGTGAAGAATGCCTTTCTTCATGGCCTATTATCTGAGACAGTCTACATGCATCAACCACCAGGGTTTGTTGATTCCGCCCACCCCTTGATTATGTTTGTCACTTGCAAGAATCATTAGTAAGGACATACACAAGCTCCTTGGATGCATGGTTTCCAACGTTTGCTAGCTTAATTACACGCGAAGAAGTGTTGGGTTTTCAGCATAGTAAAACGATACATCACTATTTTTATCATAGGGTTTTGGATGTTGCATCTACTTCTCTTATATGTGGATGACATCATACTCACAGCTTCGTCTACTGCTCTCTTACAGCGTATTATTACATTACTTCATAGTGAGTTTGCTATGACTGACCTTGGCTCTCTTAATTATTTCCTTGGTATATCTACACAGCGATCGAAGTCTGGATTGTTATGTGTCAATCTAAATTTGCAGAGGAAATTCTTAAGCACGCTCATATGCAGCATTGTAACCCTTGCAAGACCCCTGTGGACACTGAGTCCAAGCTCGGTTCTGATGGTGACCCTGTCAGTGACCCTACTTTATATCATAGCCTTGCAGGTGCTCTTCAGTATTTGACATTTACACGCCCGGATATATCTTATGCTGTGCAGCAGATCAGCATTTACATGCATGATCTTCGTGATCTACATTTTACTGCTTGAAGCTCATTTTGCGCTATGTACGTGGGACTACTGACCATGGACTTCAGCTTCATGTCTCGTCCACTAGTCAACTCACTGCTTATACAGATGCTGATTGGGCTGGTTGCCCTGTTACTCGTAGGTCTACCTCCGGGTAATTAGTAGTGTTCCTTGGAGAAAACCTGTTGTCTTGTCTGCCAAAAACGACAGTTTACATTGCTCATTCTAGTGCTAGAGGTAGAATATCGAGGTGTTTGGCAAATGTTTGTTGCTGAGACTCGCGTGGATTCAGAATTTTGTTGCTTGACTTCAAAGCTCCTCTCTCTACTGCTACCCTTGTCTATTATGATAATGTCAGTGCTGTGTATCTGTCTACTAATCCTGTTCAGCATCAGCGTACTAAACACATCGAGATTGATATTCATTTTGTCCGAGAATATGTTGCTTCCGGTCAGGTTCGTATGCTTCATGTCCCTTCCAGATTTCAGTATGCAGATATTTTTACTAAGAGTCTCCCCGCAGCTTTATCGGTCCAACGGGTTTTTAGCTTACCCAAGAAAATCTTTAATCGAGAATTGAAGAGAAGAACTCGATCACCAACGTTGAAGACGCGGTTTTTGATCTTGGAGTCATGAATCTTCTTCGTCTTCTCTTTGTAGATCAAAGAATTCTCGTAGTCTTGATCATGAAGTTCGTTTAATTCATTCATTTGAACTTTCTGGTGATCACCCGCGGTCTTAAGGTCAAAATTACAATGTTTTAAGGCCCAATAGGGCTTGTGCTCTAGCTCAATAGGAAGATGGCAAGCCTTTCCGTACACGAGCTTATAAGGAGAGCACCCGATGGGTGTTTTGAAAGCGGTACGGAAGGCCCATAGTGCATCATCTAGCTTATCGGACCAAGAAGCACGGTTTTCACCTATGATCCTCTCTAAAATTCGTTTCAAGCCATGATTTGAAACCTCTACTTGCCCACTTGTTTATGGGTGATACGCAGTAGAGAGACGATGAGTAACTCCATATTTAAGCATAACTTTAGCAAATTGATCATTACAAAAATGGGTACCGCGATCACTGATTATAGCACGTGGAGTTCCAAATCAGGCAAAAAGGGATTTCAAAAATTTTATAACAACTCGGGCGTCATTAGTAGGGAGCACTTTCGCTTCAACCCATTTTGACAAGTAGTCAACGGCTACGAGAATATACTTGTTCCCTCGTGAAGACGGAAATGGACCCATAAAATCGATGCCCCACACGTCAAAGATCTAACAATCTTGAATAGCATTTTGAGGTATTTCATCACGTTGCGAGATTTTTCCTTGACGTTGACAAGCGTTACACCGTGTGACCAAGTCGTGGGCATCACGGTAAATAGTAGGCCAAAAGAAACCGGCATCAAAGACTTTTTTAGTGGTGTAGTTGGCACCATGACGTCCTACGGTGGGTCCATTATGGCAAGCTGTGAGGATATGAACGGATTCTTGGCCGTAAACACACTGCCTAATCATTTATCCGCACAAATCTTAAACAAATAGGGGTCATCCTAAAAATAATGCTTAACATCCTTAAAGAATTTTTTCTTTTGTTGGGACGACATCCCTTTAACAATAAAATTCCCCGCATGGTAATTTGCAATGTCGGCAAACCATGGGGTACTTGAATTACCATGAAAGGTAACTATCCCAAGTGTCTCGAGAGGAAATGTTTTCGTAATTTCCTTTTTCTCAAGATCACTTTGATGGGGGGTTTTCTAGTCTTGATAAGTGGTCGGCCGTGAGATTCTCCGCTCTTTTTTTATCACGAATTATAACATCGAATTCTTGGAGTAGGAGAATCCACCGGAGCAATCTCGGCTGAGGGCAAACTAAAATCGGGGCTTCGGTTAACTTCTTTTTAAGTATATTAAACGCTTCAATACATTCTTTCGAGAAAACAAACAGAGTTTCTTTTTCAAGAAGATGGGTCATCGGCCGGGAGATTTTAGAAAAATCTTGGATAAATCGACGATAAAACCCGGCGTGAACTAAAAAAATTCGAACGCCTTTAACGGTAGTCGGATGAGGGAGTTTAGCTATAACATCAACTTTAGCTTTGTCGTCCTCAATCTCGGACTTGGAAATTTTATGTCCTAAAACAATGCCTTCTTTTACCATAAAATGGCATTTCTCCCAATTTAGAACTAAATTAGTGTCTTCGCACCATTTTAGCATTTTGTCTAAATGAGAGAGGCATGACGAGAAAGAATCCTCGAAGACCGAGAAATCATCCATGAAGACCTTCATTGTTTCCTCAATCATATCGTGAAAAATGGCCATCATGCACCTTTGGAACGTGCCCGGAGCATTACATAAACCAAAAGGCATACGTCGGTAGGCAAACGTCCCATAAGGGCAAGTGAAGGTGGTCTTATCTTGGTCTTTCGGGTCAATAGGTATTTGAAAATATCCAGAAAAACCATCTAGAAAACAATAATATTCATTTCCCACAAGTCTTTCGAGCATTTGGTCCATAAACAGTAACGGGAAATGATCTTTACGGGTGTCATCATTTAACTTTCGGTAGTCAATGCATACGCGTAATCCCGTAACGAATCGAGTAGGTATCAACTCATTATTATTATTTTCTATTACGGTCATACCGCCTTTCTTTGGCACACAATGAACGGGGCTAACCCACAGGCTATCGGAGATAGGATAAATCAATCCGGCATCAAGGAGTTTGATAACTTCCTTTTTGATAACCTCATGTATTTTTGGATTTACCCTTCTTTGATGTTGAACCGCTAGTTTGAAGTCATCTTCCATTAGGATCTTATGAGTATAAAAACTAGGGTCGATACCCTTAATGTCGGAGATTTTCCATGCGATTACCTGTTTGTGTGACTTAAGAACTTTTAGAAGGGCGGTCTTTTCTTCATCTTTTAACTCTTTTGAAATTATGATGGGTAATTTATCAGTTCCTTCTAAAAACGCATATTTAAGATGAGACGATAAATCTTTGAGCTCGAGCTCCGGAGGATCATCAATAGAAGATTTAATCATTTTAATTTCCTCAAAATGAAGTTCTTTTAGAGGGAGAGGAGATGATGGATCATCATTTAATAACTTCTCGAGTAGAAGAAGATCTCCCTTCGGATCAAAGTCGGCATCATCAATTCCCGGTGGAATTGAATCATTTGTAAGACATGCTTCAATTTCTTCTAAAATAAAGTCGCCTCCTTCAAATGGAGTGAGAGAAGGGAAAGAAGTAGAAAGGATAGGATCTAAAGACGGAGTGGGATTGCCACTCTTAGAAATATTTGAAAAACCGAGAACTTCTTGAGCATACTCCTCACATGAAACGTCGATGACATCGATTCGATTAACTAATTTAGAATTATTGTAGGAGATCTCGAAGTTTGACCAACTTTAAAGGTTATCACTTCATCATCAACATGTAGGGTTAATTCTTCACCATAAACATCAATCAAAGTACGTGTCGTCCTCAAAAAGGGTCTCCCGAGAATTAAGGGAACCCGAGGATCAACAATATAATCAACAACTATGAAGTCGGCAGGAAAATGAAACTTTCCTACTTTAACAAAGACATCTTCGGCAATTCCGGCTAGTCGAGTCGTAGATCGGTCCGCGAGCTCAAGAATCATTTATGTAGGAGTAAGTTCGGGGAGTGATAGCTTTTCCCATATGGAAAGAGGCATCAAGTTGATGCTTGCAACAAGATCTCCCAAAGGCTAAGCAATCAACTAATTTTGGAAAATTCACATGGTCAAGAGAAATTGTTCGGGGTCCATCCAAGTTTTTCTCGGGCAACTATTTTAGATAAACCACCGAACAATTCTCTTCACCGGTGTTTAATGCTAAATCAATACAATTTTTCTTTGTTATTAAGGAGACTTTTAAACATTAGAGCAAATTTTGGCATATGTAAAAGAGCATCCGCGAAACTAAGCTCAAAATGTAATTCCCTAAAAATTTCAACAAATTTTGAAGAAAGGTTATCATCTTTTTCACGAAGCTTTTGTTTGTTGGCTCGTAAAGGATAAGGTATAGTCGGTTTAGGCTTAGGAGCAACAAAGGGCTCATCAATTTGAACACGAGTTTGGACTACCACCGGAGGCTGGAAGTGTATGGGTACTTGTTGCAACCGATACCCTTATGTCACCATCGGATTCCCGTTCCACCACCTTAGGGAGAGAAGAAAAAAGAGGAGGAATAGGTGGTCCATCATAACCAACACCACTTCGAGTGGTGATTGCTTTCAAGTCACCTCTTGGGTTAGCAATAGTGTTGCTAAGAAGTGGACCCGAACTCGAAAAAGAAGCGGTATTCATTTGAAAGAAACTAGCCATCATGTTCTTAAGCTCATTTGTTTGATTTGACATTAAAGTTTGTATCGAACTTTGGCATTACATTTCTATTCTTTTTCACATTATTGATTTGATTTTGCATAGCTTTCATGTTAGCTTCATTTGTTTTCTCCGTTCTTGTTTTGACTCATTTTTAGTCTTAATCAACTCTGTTTTCGATCTAGTTTTTTTAAACTTCGTTTTTAGTCACTTAGAACACATTAAAAGTGAAAAATTCATTTAGGGATTAAAATTGAATATTTTAGGTTTTTAGAACTCGCGTTTTTACGTTTTGGTCTACGTTTTTAGATTTAAATCATTCTAGCTTTCGTTTTTAGGTTTTCTTTAATCGTTTTTGCATTTTTAATTGTAGTAATAGAAAAAACCAATCATAATCTTGTCATATTCAAACATCGATTATCAATTCGTCATTCGATTCTCCATTGCACACCTCGTTGGGACATAACGATCCGGGAAATCAAACTTCCGGACACATATATATTTTATTTTGTGAATTCTTAACCAATCCTTGGTCAAAGGCAATTGGTTGGGATTTTCCTATATTATATATATACTATTGACGAATCAGTCCGCGAGCTCGAGACTCATTTGTGTAGGAGTAAGTTCGGGGAGTGATAGCTTTTCCCATATGGAAAGAGGCATCAAGTTGATGCTTGCACCAAGATCGGCCAAGGCTAAGCAATCAACTAATTCTGGAAAATCACATGGAATGAGAAATTTGTCAAGGTCTCTAAGTTTTTTAGGCAACTTTTTTAGGATAACGGCCGAACAATTCTCATTCACTGTTGTTTTAGCTAAATCAAACAATTTTTCTTTGTTATTAAGGAGACTTTTAAACATTAGAGCAAATTTTGGCATATGTAAAAGAGCATCCGCGAAACTGAGCTCAAAATGTAATTCCCTAAAAATTTCAACAAATTTTAAAGCAAGGTTATCATCTTTTTCACGAAGCTTTTGTTTGTTGGCTCGTGAAGGATAAGGTATAGTCGGTTTAGGCTTAGGAGCAACAAAGGGCTCATCAATTTGAACACGAGTTTGGACTACCAGATGTAGGATGTGTTTGGTACTTGGTTGCACCGTATCCTTTGTCACCTCGGGTTCCCGTTCCACCACCTTAGGGAGAGAAGAAAAAGGTGGAGGAATAGGAGGTCCATCATAAGAAACACTACTTCGGGTGGTGATTGCTTTCAAGTCACCTCTTGGGTTAGCAATAGTGTTGCTAGGAAGTGGACCCGAACTCGAAGAAGAAGCGGTATTCATTTGAAAGAAACTAGCCATCATGTTCTTAAGCTCATTGGTTTGATTTGACATTGAAGTTTGTATCGAACTTTGCATTTCATTTCTCAATTTATTTTTCTCATTATTGATTTGATTTTGCATAGCTTTCATGTTAGCTTCATTTGTTTTCTTAAATTTCTCTAAGTCACTCGAAGTATCAACTTGAGATTGTTGAATCGGAGGTTGATAAGACGTATTTCCTTGATAATTTCCTCTATCTTGATTGTATCCTTGATTGTACCGAGTTTGATTATTTTGCACATTCGGTTGAGCAAAACTCGGTGGTCGAATTTGGTTAGCTACACTCTGAGGACGATAACCGGTATTTCCCTGATTGTAGTTTACTGCGGCTGCTGAAACATATCCTTAAATATTCTCTTGATAGCCCAAAAAAGTGTTGCCATTGGTGGCGGGACACTGTCGGTAAGAATGAGCACCGCCACAAGTAACACAAGATTCCTCAACAGCTTTTACGGAAGCTGGAGCTGTGGTTGCTTGAAGTTGTTTCAACATAGCAGTCATGGCACTAGTCACAACACTAGTTTGTTGAGTTACTGCATCGATAAGTTTGGCCATCTCTGAAGAGTTAAATTCACTTGTATTAACTTGAGAAACAATCGGTTTGTTTCTTGAATTGCAAACTTTTGATTTGTTTTCAATAATTTTCAAAGCATCTTGAGGCATTCTTTCCAAAAGATTTCCACCGGCGGCAGAGTTCAAAGAATCTTGATCGGTTGAATTTAAACCATTGTAGAAAGTATCGAGTTGATGCAATTCAGTAAAACCGTGATGAGGGCATGCTCGAAGGAGATTTTTGAATCGGTCCCATGCCTCACTAAATGTTTACTCAAATTTTTGATGAAAATTTGAAATTTCATTTCGGAGATTTGTTGTTTTTGAGGGGGAGAAAAGAAATGGTTAATAAACATGGACACAAGATCGTCCCAAGTGAGAATAGAACGAGAAGGTTCTTTGTCTAGCCAAATCCGGGTTGGACCATCGATAGAAAATGGAAAAAGCATAAGCTTAATCGATGTCTCGGGCACATCTTTGTACTTCAACGTAGAAGTAATCTTGTTAAAATATCGAATATGAGCATGAGGATCTTCTTTTTCAAAACTAAAGAATTGTTTTGAAGTTACAAGATTGATTAGACTATGCTTGAGCTCGAAATGCTCAGCAGGACTCAGTGGTACTAAGATTGTCTCCGCATAACCCTCGTTGGGTGCACGGAGTAATTCCGCCATAGTACGTTAATCGGCCATCGTAACTACGAGAGTCTCTTCAAGAGTGAACGGTTCGACTCTTTGTTTTGAACGTCTACGATTACGACGCTTCGGATTCGTAGAAGTAGGATTTGTAGAAGGTTCACCAACGAATTTTGAAGAAGAGCGAGTTTGCATACACTAAAAATAAAATAAAATAAAATAAGAGAAATAAGAAGAAAAATATTTTTGAAACCGATAATCGAACAAGTGAAAGGTAGGTCTTTAGAAAACGCACAAAGAAGCGGAGGAGCAAGTAAGCGCGAAACGTTTTAAAAACCTTCTCCTTTTGGGTCGAAGTTCGTAGGATCAACCCTCCTTAAACCTCTCTTAAAGTTTGTAATCTAAAGGTGAGCCGAATTCACAAGTGACACAACGGTTGATTTTGTTGGTTATTTGATTTTTTTTTGGTATTTTTGTTTTCTTAAAAATAATTGAGAAAATAAAATATTTTTGTATTTTTATGGTTTTATAAAAAGAAAATATTCACAAATAAAAAACCGATAACTTCACGAGGAAGGGTCTTCAAAAACTAATCTTCAAACGTTAACACGAAAATCGAACACACCTCCCCGGCAACGGCGCCAAAAATTGATTCGGGCAAAATAGGATATATAATAAATACCTAAAATACCTAATTATCAATAATAGTATAAGATAAGAATTCCGTGAGGATTCTAAAGAAGATTACTTTTATCCAAAGTAAAATTCAAAAAACCTTCCCGAGTCGTATCCCGACGAGGTGTGAATTGAAAATCGAGGTTAAGTTCGTGATCGCGTAATTGAATAATTCAAGGGTTTGATTTGGTTTTCTATTTCTACAGCTAAAAACACATAAAACATGCAAAGGAAAGTAAACGACTTAAGTAATTAAGTAATTAAACACAAAACGTTAACGGGAAAACGCGACAAATAAGCAAGTATCTCAAAATTAAGCCCTACGAACGTAAATTTAATTCCTAAACCTTCTAAACATTAAAAGAAAATTTTCAGAAAAAGAAATTTATTTTTTTGATCTTTATTTATTTTTTTATGATTTTTTAAAGTTTTTAAACAAAATAAATGCACGAAAAATACTAAAGTATGAATTAAAAATCTAAGAAAAAGCCTAAAAATAGCTAAACATGAAAGGAGTGCAGGAAAAATGCTAATTTAGAAAAGGCCTAAACGAATAAGCCAGGAAAATCTAAATAAGCACTCGAAGTGCTTATTAACAAACAAGGCTAAAAAGGTGTTAAATGTATTTTGTGTGCACCCTTGGACGTAAAAGTCCCAAGGGCACAGTGGTTGTGGTGTGTGTGTATAAAAGGGTTGAGGTTGGTTGAGGTCAAGGGTTCGAGCCTTGCTCACCCTTGACTTCCCAATTTCCCTTTTTTTTGCAAAAACTTTTTGAACAAACTAATAAAACAGCTTATAATAAGTAATTTTTACTAATAAAACTTTTTATGAATCTGAATAATAAGCTAGATAATAAGCCTTAGAGAGTGACAGATTAGACTTAAAGGGTTTTAAGTTTTATCACTAGACTTCAGTAGCTTATAAGCTTGAATAAGTTCAAGCTTAAACCTATTAAGTTTCAAACATCTTAAAACCAACCTAATAAGCAAATATGAACATCATTTAAGCAAAACCAATAAGCCATAAGCTGAGAAAAACAATTAAGCACTTTGGGTCAAAACTGTTTACCCAGACACCCTTCAAGGCATTTTTGAGCTTATTTATAAGCCCTTAAACAGATCCTTATGACTAAATGGCTTATAAAACCTTAAAGATTATGCTAAAAACTTAGCCGGAAATGAGTACTATTGCTTTTTGGATGGATTCTCCGGCTATTTTCAGATCCCGATTGACCCACTTGATCAAGAAAAGACTACCTTCACCTGCCCATACGGAACATTTGCCTATCGTCGCATGCCTTTTGGGTTATGCAATGCACCGGGCACATTCCAGAGGTGTTTGGGGATTGCCGTCTTTTCACGATTATGATTGAGGAAAAACATGGAAGTCTTCATGGGATGTTTCTCGGTTTAGGTTGATTCTTTTCTCCTCTTGCCTTTCCCATTTAGACAAAATGCATCAAGGGTGTGAAGACACCAATTTGTGCTAAATTGGGAAAAGTGCCACTTTATGGTTAAGGAATGCATAGTCCTTAGCCATAAGATTTCTAAGTCTGGGATTGAGGTTGATAAGGCAAAAGTTGATGTCATTGCAAAATTGCCTCATCCCACTACCGTGAAGGGTATTCAGAGTTTTCTCGGTCATGCCGGTTTCTATCGATGATTTATTTAGGATTTTTCCAAATCGCCCGAGGCGCTTTGACCCACTACTTAAAAAGAAACTCCGTTTATCTTCTCGAAGGAATGCATCGAAGCATTTGAGACCCTTAAGTTGAAGTTGACCCAGGCTCCAATTCTAGTTGCCCCCGATTGGGACTTGCCCTTTGAAATCATGTGCGATGCAAGTGATTTTGCTGTTCGGGCAGTCCTAGGGGCAACATAAGACCAAAGCTCTTCCAGGCCCGATAACACTATGCTAGTCATATAACATGACAGGCTCAAGCACATTTACAATACAACTGGAAAAAGATTTACTTGCCGTAGTGTATGCTTCAGAAATTTCGGCCCATCATCTTGATCTTGTCTAAAATCATAGGTTACACGGACCATTAGGCCTCTCATAGTATCTGTTGCTAAGCAGGATTCTAAGCAAGGATTGCTCCGGTGGATTTTGCTGCTCCAAGAATTTGATGTTGTTATCCGTGATAAAAAAGGAGCAAAAAATCTCGCCGCCGACCACCTTTCTAGACTTGAAAATCCCATCAAAATTGAGCTCGAGAAAAAGGAAATTACGGAAACATTTTCCTCATTGAGACACTTGGGATGTCTGTGTTACTTTTCTGGTGATGATATTGCCCATGGTTGCCGATTTTTCCCCAACTACCATGCGGGAATTTTGTGGTTCAAAGGGATGTCGTCTCAGGCGAAAAAGAGAGTTTTTCAAAAGACGTCAAAACTACTTTTGGGACGACCCCCTTCTTGTTTAAGATATGTGCAATCAATTGATCGGCGGTGTTGTTGCTTGGCAAGGAAAGATCTCGACATCCTCGAAGCTTGCCACAATGGACCCACGAGGAGGGGGGGCATCATGGTGCAAATCTCATTGCCAAAAAGGTCTTTGATGCCGGTTTCTTCTGGCCCATGATTTATAAAGATGCCCACGAGTTGGTTAAAAACATACGGGACCTCGTGCCAACGTCAAGGAAAATTTCACAACGTGATGAGATGCCTCTAAATTCCATCAAGTTTTTGTAATATCTTTGACGTTTGGGGACATTGACCTTCCATGGGGCCGTCTCCCCGCTCCTTCACCTCACCGAGGGAAACCATCCCCCACATCCAATATTACTTAATCCACACTTGGCACACCACTTCGATTACTTGTCAAAATGGGTTGAAGCAAAAGCGCTCCCCACCAATGATGCCTGAGTTGTTTGCAAATTTCTCAAATCTCTCTTCGCCAGATTTGGTGCCCCTCGTGCAATCATAAGTGATCGCGGAACCCATTTTTGCAATGACCAGTTTGCAAAGGTCATGCTTAAATACGGAGTCACTCATCGTCTCTCCACCGCGTATCACCCACAAACAAGTGGGCAGGTTGAGGTATCCAATCGTGGCTTGAAAAGAATTCTTGAAAGGACCATAGGCGAAAACCGTGCCTCTTGGTCGGATAAACTAGATGACGCACTTTGGACCTCCCACACAGCTTACAAAACACCCATCGAGTGTACTCCATACAAGCTAGTGTACGGAAAGGCATGTCATCTACTGATTGAGCTCGAGCACAAAGCCTATTGGGCTTTAAAGCATGCAAACTTTGACCTAGTGACCGCGGGCGATCACCGGAAGGTTTTACTCAATGAGCTAAATGAACTTCGTGATCATGCCTATGAAAACTCTTTGATCTATAAAGAGAAAACAAAGAGAATCCATGACTCCAAGATCAAAAACCGCGTTTTCAACGTCGGTGATCGAGTCCTCCTCTTTAACTCTAGATTAAAGATTTTCTCGGGCAAGCTTAAGACCCGCTGGAGTGGACCATTCACTGTAACCCAAGTCTTTCCATATGGCACTGTCGAGTTATCCCAAAACTCCGGGCCAAATTTCAAAGTGAATGGTCATCGTTTAAAGCACTACTTTGGAGGGGACGTACCACAATTGGTAGTCCCGGATCTCCAGACTTTCCCCATGGACCAATGAATTCGGGGACGGGTCAAGCATAGTGACCTTAAACAAGCGCTTCGTGGGAGGCAACCCATGCTTATCCTTCTATCTTCTTTCTATTTTCTTCTAACTGTGTGACGTGAGGAGGTGTGCCTCTTCCATTTCTCGTATGCTTGTGTTTTTGTGGTTTATTTGTCCAGGATGTCCCGGATTTTGAAGCCTCTCATGCTCGCGGTTTTTGTCCTCCGATCACAAGAGCTTCACATCCTCAGCTTCTTTTGGGAATCCAATATCCAAATCTAATCGACTAACGTTTTATCTTTTGGCACACTTAATAAACGGCCTTAGATTTACGTAGGTACCCCCTTAAAAACATCGAGGATGATGTTTAGTTCGAGTATGGGGGGGGGGGATCTTTCTTATTGATTTTGCCTGCAGCGTTGTGTCACGTTAATACCTGTTTTTACCACTAAATTTTTGCAAAAATACCAAAAAAAAAAAAATGAAAAAATTTAAAATTTTTTAAAAATAAAATAAGTGTTTTGTCACAGTTTTGACTTTCCTTATGGGTAGAATGAGAATAAATTTTGACTCGATCGAGCATGTTGAGCCCTAGCTTTGTCCCTTAACCATTTAATAAACGAAAGTTTATTAGGCTAAGCATTCGCGGATCCTTTTATTAGGGATTTTAAATTTGCGAAGAATGAAAAATGATAGTGCTATTTACAAGTAGGATGCTAAGCAATGATTATTTGGAAATCCTAAAAGCTTATAAGTGTAACTTGTCGCTTTTTCTCCCCGAAACTCTTAACCTGACTAATAAACGTGCTTAATTTTGCTTTAACTTTAAACCGGCGTTTTCTAAAAAGAAGCTCTTTCAGAAACGAAAATATTCTTCTTAGTTCAAAATTATACTTGAGTTTCTAAAATGAAATTTTCTCTATTACGGAAAATATGTTGCTAAACGAAAAAAAAAATGAAAAAAATGAAAAAATGTTAAAAAATAAATGATGAAAAACATAAACTGTGGGCTGATAAAGGTTTACTGCATCTTGCCGGCTCACAACCGATGTTGCAGGTCTCAAAACAAAGCACCATAGTGAGATAATAAATGGCAAAGTGCATTCTTAAGTATTATCAATAAGAATTCTCCGTCAGTTTACTTCATCTTGTCGGAGGCGTGGCCGATGTTGAAGTCTTCATATAAGGCGGAGGGCCGTCGTCAGACTAAGTCACTACATCTTGTCGGAGGCGTGGCCGATGTTGTAGTCATGTAAATGATGATGGTATTATAGTATGATTATAGCAATAAATGACTATTAGGAAAATTTAACTGGTTAGATTCTTTTTTCCTAAACTCCAAGTATAACCTTCTAAATAAACTTGCTTTAAGACTCGTGTCTATTTTATAAAGTTTTTATGGGTTGCTTTCTCTAGGCCTTTGGTTGTTAATTGTTTTGGTGCTATTCTTGATTATTTCTTAGAATATGTTAGATGGATCTCTAGACTATACCTCAGAAAGAGAATAGATCTTAGAGTGTGAGAGAGATTATTGATGTTATATAAAAAATTTGCTAAAAAAGAGTTTTATATAGTCTATAATAGATAATAACTCGAAAGAGGAAGGAGGATAGAGGAAATAAAACAATAGAGATGACATAAATTGAGAATAATAATTGTGATCAACTCGACAGATTTACAGAACACCGATCATAATCTCAACTAGACCTAGTTCCTATTTTTTATTAGCTTACAGCGCCTTGCCGTTGCGCCCCTAATACCTAACTATCGAGTCCAGCTGCCAGCCCTCCCTCGCGTCACCCTCTCCGCCGTTGCTCTCTATGAAAAATCTGCACACGGCCAACCGCTCATATTCATTTCACTGGACCACACAAATGTTCGACGATCCAGTCTCGTCCACACTCGTCTTGATTCCCCCTTTTTACGTAATCTGCACTCTCCCCCCGGTTACCCTACCTATAAATAGAGCTTGTTTTGATGCTGTTGGCTCAAGACGGATAGCAGCAAGGAATAGAAGAGTGCAACCAGATGGTTTTCCATCTTCATTTTTGTGAATACATTAGTATCACTCGGATTGTCCCACCCCTCTTCCCATCGGGGGCCAAATCAAAATAAAAAATATTATAAAATTATCATTAATGATATTGCGTTGCTCGGCGCTCCCTTGCATCTATATCACTGACTCCCCTGTAAACTTTGATGGTGTTCAACAATTAGGTGTTTGTTTGAAAGGAATATGTCCCTAACGAGATTTTTATTGATCTCTTGGGTCTAACTCGATTAGTGCATTTTGGTTTTAGTACTCGCCGGCCCCCCCCCATCCGCCCCCCTCCCCCCCCCCCACCCCCCCAGGCTGGGAGCATATTCAGGGCCACCTCATTCAATATAACGGAATCACGGTGAAAATGACTGATCGTCAATAGATAACGTGAGTGTATTCTCTGTTGTGACAAATAGAGACAAGTTTCTGTTCTGAAGAGACACCCGAAATAGCTTGGAGAGAAAGGGTTGTGCATTGCATCATCTGGGTCCATCATGATGTCAATTTTTATTACTGTATGCAATCAACTTTGTGTGTGATTACTTGACAGCATATGTATTTAACGGTGGGTTTCTTCTGCCCTTTAGGTTTGTGTGGAGGGCCTTCTCTTCTCCTTCTTTCTTTAGACCCTTTATCCATATACATTTCTTTTCATTCTTTTTTTCAAAAATAAAAATATTAAAAAAAAAAAAAAAAAAAACGGGGGGGGGGGGGGGGCCTTTCTCTTCAATGGCTTACCTGGGACGTAATTACTAACACCCTTGTTTGTAATTGTTCCAAGAAGTGTTTAAGCTTCATTCTTAGTCAGCATTATTCCCATATACATTCATCTCCATATCTTACCTAAGGACTGCTATTTAATTTCTAACTTTTTGGATTTATCCTTGGGTTAGATCTCGGTTCTAGGTTGGATCCTAGGATGATTCCTAGCCTAAACCACCTTTGACTCAGAATCGTTGTGAAATTAAGATGTTGGTGGTATAAGATTGAACCATAAAACCTTTTCTTCCGCACCATTGAGTCGAATAGATCGATTATAGATCATTATTTTATATTAATTTTCTTCCCTTTTTTAAATAATAATATAAAACACTTAGTTTTTTGAAATACCTTGTGCTTATAATATGATCCTTGAAAAATCTGTGTTCTTGTGGGAGAAAATATGTGTCACAGCATTGAATGGTTTGGAACTTTTTGATAATGTGTTGAATACATAAAGAATGGTCGTTTGATGATGTATCCAAGAACATTAGAACTTTGTTTTTCGAAAAACCCCCCCTTAAATAAAAATGGACCAATTGGGAAATGTTGTCTTTTGAAAACATTGTGTTGGGATGGTGTGTTGCAACACAATTTGAACGATTATGATTTGTCATCGAGGAAATTCGTTGAAAAAATTATGTTCAACTTTTTGAAAAATCCTGATGTTATGAGGACTTTCTTCTAACGGTAAGGGGTTGTAACTTATAAGCGCAACTGGAACGTTACACTATCCTTTTTCTTGAGCTTAAAACATTTATGAATGTCTTGTAAGAATAGCTCAAGACCGAGAAACGTTAATTTTCTCGTTGTGAGGATAGTTTATTCCTTTATTGAACGTCGGTTGGTTATGTTTATGGGACATTTGCACATAAGCCATTTAGAAAATTAGAAATGACATGTTTTGAAACTATTTGCAACTCTCGCTCGAACTTCATTTACACACCCGTGTCAATGTTAATTGACATTTCTAAGCACGTAAATGTTATCGATTCCAAGAGACATGTCGAGAAGAATCTTTTTGGAAATTTTCTGTTTTTCTAATTTTGTATTTTCTTTTTGAAGTTTTATATTTTTGTATTTTTCTTTTCTCAAAAATATGTACATGGTGATGTTTGATGATGATATCAAGCAGACTCATTTGTCAGAACCTCCAGTTCCGCTGGAGTCAAACATCTCATACCAATCCTTCTGACAAGATACTTAAACCGATCCTCAGGAAGGGCTTTCGTAAACATGTCAGCTAATTGGTATTCAGTTCTGACAAAATATAATTCAATTATACCATTTTCAACCTGTTCCTTTATGAAATGATACCGAGTATGGATGTGCTTTGTTCGCGAATGTTGTACGGGGTTGCATGATATTGCTATGGCTGACTGAGAGTCGCAGCCTAAAAACATACAACGGTATTTTTGTTCTGTAGTTTGATTGAAACATAATCTTGGAAGCTGTTGTCCTCATCCACATTACTTGAGCACAACTTGCAGATAACGCCATGTACTCTGCTCTGCTGAAGACATTGCAGTGCAGTTTTGTTTCTTTGACATCCAACTTACTAGCTTATCACCAAGGAACTGTATCCCTCCAGAAGTGCTTTTCCGAGTATCAATGCATCCGGCATGATCAGCGTCTGAAAATGCTGTTAGTTCAAAGCCAGAATCCTTTGGATACCAGAGTCCCATGTTAATGGTACCCTTTAGGTTTTTTATAGATTCTTTTTCAACCTCTTTGAGGTGCTTTGAGTTGGTCGTGCTTGATAACGTTGCACAATAGCATTCTGCTTGCACTAAGTCTCTGGTTTCTAAATAGATGTCAAGTATATGAGTGGACCCGATGTTACTATTTGATTATCAGATTGGTCTACGGGTTCTCCACTCAAATCTACATCTAGTTTGGGTTTTGTAGCCAATGGTGTACCAATGGAGTGACAATTATCCATATTATGCTTTTTTCAGAATTCTCTAAGCGTACTGGCTGATTGATAAAACTACCCTTTGGGGACTGGTTGATCTGATAGTCCTAAAAGAATTTCTTCTCCCCATTAAGGACATTTCCAAATCTACTGTGCATTAACTTTTCAAATTCTTTTTGAATATTTAGGGTTTGTAGGACCCAAAAAATTTATGACATCAAAGTAATTCTGCAAAGTAGATTATCCTCCCTTGTATTTTATCTTGAAAATAAAGTTGGGTCAATTGTACCTTTAAGTAAAGCCTTTAGACATCAGGAAGGTTGATAGTTCATCGTTTACCAGCGCCTCTTTGGAGCTTGCTTTTTATCCATACAAAGCTTTCCTGAGGAAGGTTAGACTTTTTCTGGATGATTGGCTTAAACAGACCCTTCTGGCTGTGCAAACATTAAACCTCCTCCTTTAGTGGAACCTTTAAGAAATGCCAGTTTTTTTTACGTCCATCTGATAGATTGGAAAGGTCTGGTGTACCTGCGTAGGAAACAAAAAATCCGAACTGCTTCCAATGCGAGCACTGTGCACAATGATTCTTCAAAATCAACACCTTCTTCTTGAGCATAACCTTTAGCTACAAGTCGCGCTTTGTTGCGAATTACAGTCTGATCTTCATCCTTTTTGTTCTTCCATAACCACTTTAGCTTTATAATCATCTTGCCAAAGGGTTTGTCGACTAGTTCCCAGACTTTCAGTTGTCGAACTGATGATGTTCTTCCATGCATTGCTTCGATTCCATGCCAGAATCAGCCATTGCCCTCCTTTAATTTCTTTCGGTTCAACAATACTCACGTGAGCGCGAACATACACATTTCTGGTATCTTGCGGCAAAGTTGTCGTCTTTCGTTTGAACTGGCAATGGTTGGATTTACACAACTTGTTCTAATGGTATGTATCTCTGGTCCATCGGTAATCAATGACTTTGTGGTTGAAATGAATGCAATCCGGGTATTATCAATGTTGCTTGTGTGAAGATCTCACCAATTTCTTGTACCCTGTACAAAAATGGATTGATAAATTCAGCTTCTTAAAATGATGCATTCGAGTGCTTGATCATTGTTGTTGTTTATCATGCCGGTGAGTGAGCGAGATTGGTAATATTCTTCAAGTAATGGAATGAGAGAAATTCCAACTTGTTGTAACGAATCTGTCTTCTCTGACTGTAGGAATATCATTTTGTCTTGCCGGGCACGGGGTCAGAGTTGTCATAATCTGATCGCCTTTTGTCTTGAGGATCGAGTGGCTATCAGGGAAAAGACATATTTCAACAGACATTCTTGTCGTTTGTGAATGCGAGGTCTTGAACTGTTGTTGATCAGACATCATTTCTTTTGATTTCAATCAAACTTTGTTATGAAATGGACTCAACTATTAAGCGTGTTTCTCTTGTTGTAACATGATATCCTTCTACTGAGTGAATATCCTACCATGACACATGGTTCCCCTTTTTTTGATCTTATGTAGATTTTCCCATCTTAGTTAGTAACAAATGCAACCAAGATGTGAATAAGTTTTATGAGGTTTCCTATCATTTTGATGTGATTACCGTCTTTCATGAGGTGGTGATATGATGATTGATCTGTTTGAGTATAGCATGCGGTGCAACGTTCAGACCTTATTAAAATGATAATGGAAGCTTTAGAAGCTGGAAAGCTTCGTTCGAGACAGCTCTCAACAGACTCGTACCCGCCGCCCTTCCGTGTTCGACAACGTGTTCTGTTCAGGTGTTCGAGGAGTGGAAGTTTGATGTTCAATGCCTTCTTCTTTGAAATAAGCATGGAGTGTCTTGTTCAAGAATTTCGTGCCTCTATCTGTACGGACAGTAATAAACTTGAGATTCGAACGACTGCCCCCCGTCTCCGATATTCACCATAGTCCCGAGAATTTAATTTTGTGAAATGGTTTAAATCTAATAGAAAATACTGGAGGATTATAAAAGTTGATGAAATGATGCACAAATTATGCAATCTAATGATAAAGAACCTTGTCGTGTAAATGCAGAAATAATAAGTTTGACATAATTATATTTATACATTCATAGTCATACAAAAGTAACAATAATCAATCAGGACGGATAAATTCATCGTCCTCGATTTTTCACAAGTTCCAAGCTAAGCAATTAAACAAGATCATTGTCGATATAAGTTTATATGTTAAGCCCTCATACTTATGACTTGTGAATTTTCAACTCCCAACATGGATATACGATTGAATGTGTGTACTCATTTTAATTTAACCATAGGTCAACTTATTTTCATAGTCATAATTCAAAATGAATCACGACTCAAAGCAACAACTTATTAAGACTTCGTAACTTGATTTCGAGATTTAAACTTTTAGAACTTTTTGCAACATATTCAACATCATAATCATAAGTTCTTTAAAGCTTAGGAATGCGTTGCTTAGTTTGAACCCCTACCTCGTGGTTAACGGAGTAGGATATCACGACCAACGACCGGTGTTCTTAGTTTGAAAACCCACCCCGTTGCTAGCGTAGTGGGAAATCACATCAACACCTTATTCCTAATATGGCTAAGGATTGGTGTCTTAGTTTGAACCCTCACCTAGACCTTTCTTCCAAGTGAGATATCACGACACACCAAATCCCTAGAAGTAAAGACGTCTTAGTTTGAACCCCCACCTCGTTGCTAGCGGAGTGGGATATCACGACACATCTTTTACTTGCTCCATAATATCAACTGCATGCTTCATTGGCAAAATTTCAATATTCATGCATTTTTGCATTCACATTTCATTCATGCTTCTTTGGCATTTATCTTTTAAATCACTATAAAATCTCGCTTTTGAAAACTCAAGTTACAAATTTGAAGCTTTTTCTGAAAACATCGATTGACTTAGTTGAATTAAATTGAGTACGTATGATTAGGTGGATTAGAAATTTACGGGAGAGAAAACCACAAGTTACTTGTATAAGTTTTTAGAAGAATCTTGCTTAGCACATTAACTTATATTTAACTCTATCATTTCTCGTTCTTCACATTTTTAAAATTCAAAGCAATAGAATTCGTGAAAGCTCGGCCTAAAGGAACTAGCTAGGGCTCAACACGCCCGATCAAGTCAAAAATTATTCTTATTCTACCCAAAAGAAAAGCAAAACTGCGACAAAACACTTATTATATTTTTGAAAAATTTTCAATTTTTTTCATTTTTTTTGGTATTTTGGTGGTGGTAAAAACGGGATTGTTTATTTTATTGGGGGGGGGGGGGGGGGGGGGGGGGGGGGGGGGGGGGGGGGGGGGGGGGGGGTGTGTTTTTTTTAATAAATTTAGTAGAGGTTTACGTGGTAACAATGCTGCAGGCAACAATCAAATCGAAGATACCCCCCCAAACTAGAACTAAACATCGTCCTCGATGTTTTGAAGGGTATTACATTAATCCTAAGGCCGTTTATGAGGTATGCCAAAAGATAAAACGTTAGTCGATAAGATTAGGATATCGGATTCCCAAATGAAGCTGAGGATGTGAAACTCTTGATGAATGACAAAACTGAGAACACGAGAGCCTTCACAATCCGGGCAATCCTGGACAATAAACAACAACAACAACATGAAACGAACGGATAATGGAACCAGACAAGCTATCTTACACAACAACATAAAACACTTATTTAACACTACATACTACTACTACTACGATAAGCTATGATAAGCATGGGGTGCCTCCCACGAAGCGCTTGTTTAGGGTCGCGATGCTTGACCCATCACAAGGATTTATGGATCCTTGAGGAAACAAGTGGAAATTAAAATTATCATCGGACTTTCATTCAAGTGACTACGATAAGTATTGAATTTCATGAAAAGTTCCACTCCGATGAGAATACATCCGGCCTACGAAAAATGAACTTTGAAATGCCGGGATCAAATATGGTGTCTTCAACCACAGGAAGAGATAAGGAGGAATAACGGGAATGAAAAGAAATGGGAGAAAGATCCATACAACATAAGCGAAAATGGATTCACTAGAAGGTATGAAATCTAACTCAAGGGTGGGCAAAACATTAAGCACATGAACTCTTGGTTCGCTTTCTTGGAAAATATTTCCCACCACATCCATTGTAAGATTGCCCAGCTCGGGCTCAATCTTAAAGCAGAAACGATCATACTCCGGTGGAGATATGATTTGAGCGAGTTCATCGGCGAACTCCTCATGATAAAAATCACTCCTATCGGCAGGAGGAAACTGATCATTCGAAAGATCAAAGATAAACGAATCATATTGAGAAAAATCAACATGAGTAGTGGTACTGCCACTACTCTTCTCTTTAAAATGATCGTTATCAATGTAGAAAGCTTTATAATCTGGAAGAGATAACTCAGAATGAGTAGTGGGACTGCCACTACTAGGCTCTTCCAAATTAAAGCAGAAAGTTTCCAATTCGGGCAAAGAATTATCAAAGGTGTTAGTCTCCTCCAAGAAAAGGTTAGGAGGAAGAGAGAAAAGGTTAGGAAAAGTGGAGGTAAAAAAGACTTGTGTTACAACAACGGAAAGATTGGGGGGAACGGATTATCTTTAATGCTTCGATTTTTAGCAACAAACGATTGACATTCAACATTTTCACCGAAGGTATCTCTTGATCAAAAGAATGCATCCTCAATCCTTCCAACTTCGGGAATAACAATCTCAACACCTTCGAGCTAACAGGCTCAGAATTGGAGTGATTGCCTCTACATACTTCGACATAGTTAACTATAGAAGGAATCTTCATCAGTCGAAGTAGAATCAACGTTAGAATCAAAGAAAACCTCATAATTGATCTTTTGAAATGTCAAGAGGCGGAGAATTGTCATGAAAAAGCCACATCACACACATGGTAACACCTTTGGACTCACTTGGGATTGAGACAGATTTCACACTAACTTAATTGAATTCGTCCGTTCCGTTGCCGGAATTGTGTCAAGATGCTCATCCACCATAATAGAGAGTTTACCGGGCTCCTCGGTTGAATTAAATGGGTGTGAGTGCAATGGTCATAGACCTCGTCATCCCATCATCATCACAGTAGACGAGAGGGCGTATTCCAACCGAGTATTGATGTAACACAGATAGCACTCAGCTTATATTTTCATATCTTGAACAAGTTTTTTTGCTAGCAATCTTGCACTTCTCGGTTGAGCGTGCTAACTCAATAAAAGTTGTCCCCACAGCAATAGAACCTTAGGCGTTTTCCCAAAGGAATACCGATTAAACTTTTTGAGAAAGCTTTCAATCGATTTCATTAGGTCCTCTATGGGCTTGCAAAAGCTTCCACATGCTCATTGGTTGAGGAGGTGGATGATTGACGAAAATTGCGGGTTGAAATTGGTCAAACCGAAAGAATTAAATCTAAGCAAGGATTTTGCTCCATGATAATAGTCTTCATTCATCGGTTGACACTGAAAGTCACATGAGGACCTCCACAATAGTCACAACAAAGATATTTAGTTGAAAACTTTGAGAATTTTGTGAGAAATTAAAGTCTTGATTGTAACACGGTTCCGATTGGATAAACGGAACTTGGGGTGAACAATCGTAACCATAATGAACATTGTTTCCAAAATTCTCATAAGAATGAGTCGGGGGTTGTGGATATGGGTTTGAATAATCGGGAGTGTTATTAGATGAGTACGGAGTTAAAACATTTGGTGTTTCACTCCGAATCTTACAATAAAAACAAACTCCGTCATATTCATTTAAACCACATTTTTGGCATTGACCAAAAAATTTTGGTATTTGCACACTTTTCCGAGCTTGTGGGATCTCATTAATGGTTTGTTTGGTTGGCTCCGGATTAGAGATAATCAGAGTTTTCGGTGGGCAATTATAACCAACATGAGCACCTCTCCCACAAGACTTACAAGTGCATTGTTGACAAAAGATGCCATCTAACGAATCACCACACTCGCAACAACACTTTTGGTCGATTAGTGGAGATTTTTGTGAGGAATTGACACTGGGGTCTTGTTTGACAACGAATGGCTCTCGAGGAGCATTAACAACGTTGGAATTGTCATTGGATGACTTGGAAGTATTTTGAAACTTTTGAAAAGCTTTCTCCAATATCTTTCGTGTCAGGTCACATTCTAGACAATTAAGACCATGCAACAGGTCTCCACAATCGAAACAAATTCTTTCAATCTTAATGTGTTGTTGAGACGATTCGGGCATTGGAACAAGAATCTTGTTTTTGAGTTTCTCTTTTGAACAACAAAAGGCTGAAGTGTGCAAATTTCCACAAGCCGAACATGCTTTAATCGCTTTAAGGCGACAATCGAATGATGTCATAAGAATTAAATAGATAGAGGGATAAGGAAAGAATTAACTGATACGAAGAAAAAGAAGATTATTTTTGGTTTTTTCGAATTTATTAACAACATATTTCACAATTGGACAAAATCAGATAGACAACTTAAACCTGATAATCAATCTTACTTCACGGTAGCTCTCAGAATGAAAAACGCACAGGTGAGCGGAGGAGTAGGAATAGCGCGAAGCTTATTTCTCCTTTCGGGTCGTAGTTCCTAGGAACAACCCTCCTTATACCCACTTTATAGTTTGTTAATCAGAATGAGGTGAGCCGTATATCGTAAGTGACACAAAAGGCAAGTTTTAAATCTTTGTTCGATTGGGAACTCAGCAGTTCACCGGAACTTATTATGATAATACCTCAGTGGAGAATATTATATTTTGGTATTTTTACCAATTAGTGAATTTTAAATTTTTATGGACAATTTTTTTATTTTTTTTTTTTTTTTTTTTTTTTTTTTTTTTTTTTTTTTTTTTTTTTTTTTTTTTTTTTTATATGATATTTACTAATAAAAAGAAAATAAAAATATTTTTGTGTTTTTTTATATGATATATTAATAATAAGACAAGTTCAGATCAAAGTCGGATAGAAATCGTAGCAAATGCCTCCCCGGCAACGGCGCCAAAAATTGGTTCGCAAGATAGTACGTATATAAAACAACTCAAATGCAAATTCTAACCGAATGCCCTTAACCAAGGGAAAAGGTCAAAAGCTACACAAAGAGGTTAAATATATATACACAAGTGAGAATCAATGGAAAAAGTATTCGAAGAGATATGCCCTGGTCGTAACGTCCCAACGAGGCTCAATGAAATTTAATCCTGTTTGATGAAAATTGAATGAGAAAACACTGTTATAATATATAACTAAAGTTAATTAATAAACTAATTAATCTACGGGAAACAAGTATAAGGAAATGGATTCTTAACAAACTACGGGAAACAAAATAGGTATAAGGAAATCCTAAAATAAAATTTATACTAAAAACGGGAACAGTAATTAGAGTATCGGGAAACCTAAATACTAAAAATTAAGAAAATAAATGCTAAATTAAATTAAAAATCAAAATTAAATTCTAATTAACTTAACTTGAAAAATAAAGAAAACTAGAACTAAAACGGAGGTCGTTTGAAAATAGCACGAAATTTAAATGCACTAAACGTAATAAACGCGAGCTAAAACTGAAATTTAAAATCTAAAACACGACTTTTAACAAATTTTATACCTAAAAATCACAAATTTAAAATGAAAATTTTAGGAAAAAGAATTAGAATTTTTTATGTATTTTTGAATTTTTTATGAATTTTCTAAGATTTAATGATTTATCAAAAATAAACTTTTTCTAAAAATTAACACTAAAATTTTTCTTTTATTTTTCAAAAATACTAGATTTAAAAAGAAAATTATTGCAAAAAGAATTTTAATTTTTCAACTATTTTTCTATTTTTTATGATTTTTATAAGAAAAAGTAAATCACTAAAATCTCTTTTAATTCCTAGAAAATACAATTCAAATGAGAAAAATATGAAAAAATGGTTTTTATAAACTACAAAGGTGCAGAAATTTTATGAAACAAAAAGCCCCAAATTTTATAAGCTAAATGATACCTAATTTTACCAATTAAAAATATAAACCCTAATTTAATAAAACTAATTTCTAAAATAAAAAACTATTTTATTATTATAAGAAAGACAGGGTAGGCAATGTAAGAAATGAAACTAAAGGGTAGGCGGGCTAATTTTTGCAAATTTACACTCTAGTTAAAACGGGTGCCCCTACACTATGAAGATATGACAGAACAGACCCTACGCTATTGGCTTAATTTTGGCTTATTAAAAATTGAGATTCAGCAAAAACTTAAAACTACAAAGTTGTTAAGCAGCTTATTCTCTACAACATTAATAAAGACACTTTGGGAATTTAACAAAAGAATAAGCTACAAAATAAGCAATGTAGATTCTGTCACAGAAACTAAGGGTTTAAAGAGCTTTTTGGATTTTGGCTTCTAACTAGCTTATTTCTAGGTGAAACTGAAAAACAAAAGCAGCTTATTGTAGCTTAAGATATACACTAGAAATATCTAAACAAACATTAGCTAGGAATTAACAGGTTTAGAAAGAAAAATGTAATGAAAAAGTGCTAGTTATTGCTGATGTAAATGGTTACTGATGCAATTGGCATTGAACAAAGATGCATGCTAACTTTTAAGGTTCTAACCCTCTAAACAAACTCACTAGGTACTGCTACTCCTATCTTTGCTATAATAGAAATCTATTAAGCTCTAAATCTCTAGAAATTGAAACCAATATTCACCCAAAAGCTGCCCTGGTGCTGGCAAAAGATTTTGAACTCCAAACTTTGTAAAACTAAACTTTAACCTTTAAAACCTGCTTAAACCTTGCTATACTACCCTAACACAACTGAGTGAACAATTTTGACATAGAGAAGTTGACTTTAGGAGTCAAAGTAAGCTTAAACCAAACACTACCTTATTGAAACTGTCAAAACAAAACAGCATTCAAATTCTATTTAAAAGCTTAAGCTGACAAAACATTATATCCACTCTACTTAATTCTAACCTATTTAAGCTATTTAAGCTATAAAATCTATAGCTTATTAAGAAAAATAAGATACTTACTCTACTAGGCCTATATTACTACTAATGACAGAATTTAAAGTATGAAATCTAAATGAGTTTTTAAACTAAGACAGCTTATAACTAACACATTAATAACCTAATGATAAGTGTAAAATACACATATCCATTTATACCTAAAATAACCCAAATAATCCCAAAACAAACCAAAAATGGCAAAAATATGCTTGTAT
>BQNB010048620.1:2600-42474 GCA_026074375.1 Tanacetum coccineum
ACTTTTACCACCTTATGACTTTATCGACGTCGTGAGTTAATTGGTTGTTGGGTATAGAGATCGAACCATAAAACCATTAAAAATCAATCAAAGTGTTTGATATAAATCAAACTTTTAACACTTTGAGAGTTTCATTCTTTTGAAATGCTCCCCCTACACATGTGCATCTATATTCAAAATTGTTTCACACATGAAGGAAAGAGTTAATTATCTGCACTTAAACTCTTGAGTCTTATAGATCACATTTTAATCACATTTTCTCTCCTTGTGGAAAATAATAAATCACTTAGTATTTTTCAATACCAATTGATTAAAATTTGAGACATGACAAGTTTCACGAGGGAAAATTGATACCACAAATTCGCATGAAATATTAGAATGGTTATGAAAAATGTTCCATTGGCTCCCCTTCAACAATATATTTGTGTCATTACTAAATAAAAATTTGACACCAAATGTTAAAAATGGTAAGACACCAAAAATATGTTGAAGATAGAGTTAAGGTGCCTTAGTATAACATACGTAGTATAAGGACTTGTATGCTAAACCGTTCACCAGTAGACGTTATCCGAAGATAAACGCGAGAGTATTCAAGAATACCCAGGTGCATAGTGGTGCTAATGTGACATTAACCTTGATTGACCACTGTTTACTCCACTGAATGTTTTTGGATACATAAAAATTGACATTTATGAGATGTACCCAAAAGAAATTAAAGGTTTTGGTTTTAAAAGCTCCCCCTCAAAACTTGATCCATATAAATATGACATTTTTAAGAAAAAATTGATACCACGATTTTTAGAAATTATTTGAGGAAGAGAGTGTTGAACACACAATTTAAAAGATATCACAAATATTGAAAGATGCCAAAAGTATTATACCATGAGCATTTGACATTTAAAGTACTTGAAAAATTGTGTTCAACAATTTTGAAAACAATGAAAGAAGATTTCTATTCTTTTCTAAAGCGCATTGAAGCGTACAGTTTCCTGCGACATTTGGGTCCAGGTTACAGTCAGCAGTAACTGTAATCCATTGAGAAAATTAGAAATGATATGTTTTAAAACGTTTAAACTCTTGCTCGAACTTCATTTACACACCCGTGTCAATGTTAATCAACATTTCTAGGTACGTAAATGTTTTCAAGAGACATGTCGAGAAGATTCTCTTTTGTATTTTTGAAATGTTCTGATTTTATATTTTGTTTTTATAGATTTTGTATTTTTGTATTTTGTTTTTCAATAATGATATAGAAATTGATGTTTGATAGATCAAACAGATTCATTTTCCAGAACCTCCAGTTCTGTTGGAGTCAAACATCTCATACCGAGTCGTCTGACGAGGTACTGAAACCTATCTTGTGATAGAGCTTTAGTAAATAGGTCAGCTAAATGGTATTCAGTTTCAACAAATAATAATTCAACAATACCCTTTTCAACCTGTTCCTTTATAAAGTGATATCTAACATCAATGTGCTTGGTGCGGGAGTGTTGAACCGGGTTTCACGAGATGGCTATGGATGCCTTTGAGTCACAATACATAGGTATTTTATCAAAGTGAAAGCCATAATCTGTGAGTTGAGTTCGCATCCAGAGGACTTTAGCACAACATGCAGATAGAGACACATACTCGGCTTCGGCTATTGACATAGAAGTGCAGTCCTGCTTTTTGGAGATCCAAATAACGAGCTTATCACCACCTAGAAATTGTATACCGCCAAAAGTTCTTTTGTGTGTATCAAGACAACCTGCATGACCCGAGTCTAAAAAAACAGTTAGTTCAAAACCGGTGTCCTTCGGATATAAGAGTCCTATATGAATGGTATTCTTTGGGTACCGAAAGATCCGTTTAACCTCCTTGAGGTGCTTTTCTGTTGGTCTCGCTTGATAACGCGCATAATAACATGTTGCATGTACAATATCCGGTCTACGTGTTGTTAAGTACATGAGTGACCCGACCATGCTACAATATTTCGTTTGGTCTACGAGAGTTCCACTCAAGTCAACATCTATGGGTTTAGTAGCCATTGGTGTACTAATGCTATCACATGAGGTCATACCCTGCTTTTTAAGTATCTCTTGAGCATACTTAGCTTGGTTTATAAAGAAGCCACATGAGGATTGGTGAATCTAAAGTCCTAAAAAGAATTTCAGCTCCCCCATCATAGACACTTCAAACTTGTTATGCATTAGTTTTTTAAACTTTTTAGAAAGATTTGGGTTTGTAGACTCAAAAATGATATCATCAACTTAAATTTGTACAAGCAATATGTTTTCCCCGTGTTTAGTTATTAACAGAGTTGGATCAATAGAACCTTTGGAAACACCTTTGGATACCAAGAATTTTGAGAACTCATCGTACCACGCTCTTAGAGCTTGCTTGAGTCCATAAAGTGCGTTTTTGAGACGGTAGACTTTGTCGGGATGATGTGGATCTACAAATGCATCTGGATGATTGACGTACACTTCTTCCTTTAGAGGTCCGTTAAGAAAATCTGTCTTGACGTCCATCTGGTAGACAGGAAATGATTTGTGTGCAACATACGCAATAAATATACTGACTGCTTCTAATCGAGCAACTGGTGCAAATGATTCTTCGTAGTCTATTCCTTCTTCCTGGCGATATCCCTTAGCCACAAGACGTGCTTTGTTGTGGATTACAGTGTTCTCTTCATCACATTTGTTTTTCCATATCCATTTCATGTTGATAACATCATTGTAGTATGGTCTGTCGACTAATTGTTAAACATCTAGTCGTTTAAAATGATGGAGTTCCTCTTGCATCGCTTCTATCCAAGCATGTTCAGCCATTGCTTCTTTGATGTTCTTTGGTTCTGCTCGACTTACGGTGAGTGAAAACATACACATTTCGGCATCAGTGTCTAGTTGCAGACTGTTCTAACTAGTTTTTTGTGGAAACTAGAAGGGGGGTTGAATAATTTTACAGTTTTAAAATTAAAACTTAGATTGTCTACTTATGTGAAGTCAACAGATATACACAAGTGTATATGATAACGATGTAGTAAACGAATAAGTAAATTTGGAATATAAATAAGCAAAGATAGGAAAGATCAAATCGATGACACAATGATTTGTAGTGGTTCGGCTACGAAGCTCCTCTTCACCCTACTCCACTCTCCAAGTACCTAACTTGAGATTTTTCTTCACTATGTCAACAAGCTCCCTTTAGGCGGAGAAAACCGTACAAGTTTCTTATACTTTTTTCGGTACTAAGCTAAATACCGAGTTCTACTTCGAGATAGAACAACCTAACACACTATGTATTTTAAGGCCTAAAACACTAACCTATCATACACATATGATACACACAACACAAGAGATTGAGGATATATAAATATCACAAAAGTGATGACATAACTAGACTAATAACACTTGAAGCTTGACGTCTTCGTTAGTGTTCTTTACTAAAGAGTGAAATGATTTAATCACTTATAATGGATTATGAAACAAGTATAATGATCAAAGAGTGTATGAAAATAAAAAGGCTAGAAAGAAAAATATTGGAAAGGTTTGTCTAAAATGAAGACATGAGGTTGGTATCTATAGCCAACATTTGAAATTCAAAATCTGGTCCTACAGCTAGTTCGAACGGATCCACGGATCCACCAAACCCTGGATTCGTCTTTGGTTTTATTGGATCCGTGTGGTGCAGCTGGGACAAATTTTATCTTTTTGTGATTAACCCCAAATCTTAACAAAATATTCTTATGTACTTAAAAATCATATTTATTAGATTCTTTAAGAAGGAAAATATTTCTTAACATAAATAAGGAAAGATTTTCTAGATTTAAGAAGATTTGAAAAGATTTGGAAAGATTGTTTCCAATTATGGTTAATCCTATTTTGTCTTACATGATTAATAAACTAGCTTATAATTAATCATGTGTTTACTTGAAATCATTTGATTAGAAAAGGTTTATGCAAATGATTAACTTTAAACGTAACATTTAATAATGTCATATTCATACCTTAAGTGATTTGTCGTCATCAAGTAAACTTATGACTAAATAACTTGTTTACGTAAACTTTTACGTAGTATGACATTATAGTTGTTATTATCAGAACATGAAGATCATTAATTATAAATATTGTTTTTAACCCGAATAGTTGTATTAACAATCTCCCCCTTTTTTATGATGACAAAATATAAACTCATATTTATTAAAAGTTACTAAATAAGTATTTAGTGGTTGAGTTTACATATCTTCTCCCCTATTTTGTCGAAGCAAAAAGTGTTGTACAGGCGTGCCTTGCAAGTCGTATTTTGACGAATGCTAAGTAACTTTGTGACGAATGCAAAGTAAAAAAATAAAGATGAATTTACAAGTGCTCCCCCTCGGTGTATATTCCCCCTTGTTTGGGGTACCAAAGAATCAAGCTATATAGGTGTGCTACAAAAAAATGTTAGTAGACAAACAAATATATATAGCAACAACACATGCATATATAAGCAATAAACAACCACCATCATCACAACATAACAATTAATAACGTTAATTCCATTATAAGAGAAGAAACATAAAATTGGGCATAAAGACAAAATAAATTAAAAAGACTACAACTAAAAAAATTCAAAATAAAATATAAAAAGAAAAACAACTAAAAATTTCTAAATCTTGAGATAAAATATCAATTTTCCCATATAATCTGTAGGGTGAGGCGAAACGCCAAGGCGATTAGTGCGGAAAGTATGGTGGGTTGGATAAAGATCCAAGGTGGTGTTTAATGTAGGAGCATAAGAAGTAAACTCCTTCTTGTATGCGTTGAAGTTGTTCTATTTTGTTGTTACAACATCTACATGTAATGAGATGAGGGTCGTAGTTTGTTGTTGGGATCAAGTGATCCATTTGGTTGTGTAAGGATGGTTTGTGGTTTTGCGGAGTGTGTGCTTATATGTATTCTAACATGAGATGTATTTCTCGTAGTAGTAGTCCGATTTCACGTCGGGAGGAACTACAACAATGACATGTCAAATGATCAATATATGCGAGTCTTTCTTCCAAGACTTCAAGAGGAGGATTGTTTGAATTGTTTTGGTTAGAGTTGTGTTTGGTAAAGGGTACCTCGGTAAATATATTAAAACCGAAAAAGTTAAGTACAAATAGAATGTGGTTGAAGTACCACATTAACCTCAAGCTAAATAGCTTGATGAAACATCTAAAACTAGTACTTATAACATGCCATAAACACTTACAACTCTAGAGACAACTATTATTGAAACTAGAACAATTGACTCATCAAAACAAGCTAACCAGTAGCAGCCGTGAAAGTAGACGAACTTCCAACAGTTTTTGTACTTTAAAATATATTAGCTAATTCATCATACACATTTCCAACTTCTTCATCATCTTCATCGTCCAAGGCAGAATAAGAATTAGACATGGTGATATTACCTTTCTTAGTAGACGTAACTGTAGTCTTCAACAGAGATGACAATTTAGATGAATTACCTACATTAGTAGCTCCCTTCTTTGGTGCGTTTGTATTCGCCTTAGGCTCATACCTAACCATTTGTTTAACTGAGGGACCACCTAATTGACCACAATTAGTAGACTTGGATTAACCCGTCTTCATTTTTTACCCACTGTTTGGAATCCATTATTAGTCTTCTCAACAGTAGGAGTAACAACATCAGAAGTAACAATAGTAGGAGGACTCGACACCTTTTTAGGGCAATGGTCATGAATATGACCAAATATCTTACATAGGTCGCAACGAGGAGGCTTCCATTCATATTCAATAGTAACTGTTTTAATAGTATACCCTAAACCCTCAATTAAAGGAACACCTAAAGTAAGACTATCTTTAAGATCATCACCAGCATTAATTTCAATCAAACATCGGGCAAAACTACTTCTCCCCTATGACTCAATGCACATCGAGGAGGTATATGAATCAAGCATAATAGGCTTACCAATATGAGACGCGATAATGCTTAAACCATCTTCTGAAAAGACCTGAATAGGAACATCATGAATTCTAACCCATACCAGAATACGGGTTAACTCTTCCTTACATAAACGCGTATTCAGAGACCATTTCTTAAGAATGATAGGGCTGCTACGGATCATCCATGGCCCATTCTCAAGAACATCCTCCAAACCTTTTAAAGTTTTGAATTGAAAAAAGAAAAAGCCTTTGGAGTGCATCATTATTCTAGTCAAACCATATTTACCCTAGTTATTTCGAACGTAGTATTCCACAACAGGAAAGGCAATACATTTACTAATAAAATATCCATATAAATTATTAGCAAATCGTGTACTAACCGTTTCAACAACCTTTCTCGGTATAGAGACATTTGCACCTTCACATAGATTTTCATAAAATAACGAACGAAAGTTTGCCTTTGATTTACTTAGTTCCGGCTTCAACCCTCCCGTTGCACCTACATAAGAGCTTGGTTTCTCATGGATATCAACAGATTAAACAATAGGGTCATTAGGCGACCTCAATAAAACATATTATATTAGCACTTATAGTACACCATTGACTTACATGTCTGCCACAAGATTATTTCACCTAGACTAAATGTTATCCATCACTCTTTATGCGCATCAACGAGTTATTCTGACCACACTAGGTAAACGCGTATTTACACCCAAATTCCAAACCTTGGTGAAGTCATCAAGTCTCTTAAAGTAGTAAGAGACACCCAAAAAATTCATCAATCAACATCACTTTTCCCCCGAATCCTGAAGAATAACCCACTCGCTCGAATTTGAAGAATAACCACTCGTCGTGTTGGGCTTTTCAGTCAAAAAAAGCATCCCACATAGCCCAAATGGTTTCCATAACCTCCGTACGATTTTTACTAGTCAAATCCGACCACACCTCGAGTTTACCCAGATCAATGGCTTTAGTAAGGTTATCAATGTCCCGAAGTGTATTTAGTGGCACACCTTTTAAAGCAAAAATGTTAGCCGTATCAGGAACACACGGCACTCGGAGAGAGCTTGAAACAAGATCACCCATGATCTTGACAGTCTTATCCTCATTCGAACTTTGCGTATGAACATTACCGTCACTCATCGTCTCCAAATTAGGGTTACGTAAAACCCTAATTGGCATGCGTGGCTGTGAAAAAAAACATTGCCAATATCCTTCTCCTTTATACGATGCAGCCTATCTGCTATCCCCTCCACATTTAAATCGCCAAACTTCTCCATTAAACCCTAATCGACCAGCCTTGAAAGAAAACAGAGAATAATCACAAATAAACAAGTAGATCCACGTCTATCACAAATGAGATTGGCCCTAAACTAGGGCACAAATTATATAGAACAAATCAAACTAACCGACTTCCATATTCAATAGGGACAGATTCTTTGAATACCTAATGAGTTATGTTTGGTGAGATGTTCTTGAATGATTTTCCTTTTGAGTGTGGGTGTTGAGTCATTGAATGAACTAGACATTTTTGTGATCTAGGGGAAAAGGAATGAGACTGAATGGTTTGGAGTATGTTTGTTATATAGAGGGTTTGGTGTAAGTTTTGGTATAAAGGTTCTTGGATTATATGGGGGATGCATTTTATTCTAAGGATCAAGATATTTGAATAAAATAATAAAAGGTAGAAAAAATAGGGACAAAATTGGTCATCCGGGGTGTACATGGATCCACCATAACAAGGTACGAATCTAGGCTTCCTAGATCCGTGGATCCGTGAGATGGTTAAAAATGACCAGAAAAGACTAAAACATCCCAAAAACTTAGACAACATACATTTTAAGCAACTAAATCATAAATAAGAGTTATAAGAAAACATAATCCTCAAAATATCATAGTTTTCCACATAGTAATGGAAAGCATACATCAAATAAGCATAATAACATCCTAGAATAATAATCCATGATTCCTAATAAATAAACTACCATTGATTGACTAAGGCAATTCTTTGTCAATATCCTAGTAAAGGAGAGGATTGGTTAGTACTTTTAGACGATGATGGCGAATTGGGCATTATGAAATTAGCTTCCTTATCCTTAGCTTCCTTTTTCCCATTTTTCCAATTGATGGAATTCATCATTTGATGGTGTAGAACGAAGTGTAGTTTAGAGTGTGGACGGAACAAATTTGAATTTTTAACAAGGACATGCTTGTGGAGACGAGTGATAAGCAAGCTATATGGGATAGGACAATCGATTCGATTTTTGACATTCTCAATCTTGTAAGTAATGTAGTAAGCAAGATTAAATTTTTGACATGTTTAGAGATGATAGAGCATGATGGCAGAGCATGCATCTATTGAACTTTTATGAGTGTCAACACATATCACATTCTCACGAAGAATGAGTTCCCAATCTTTTATAATGGGAAGAAGATCATCGTGATAGACGATGCTTGGGTTTGAATAATTTTGGTGAGTTGAAGGCATGGAGATGCTACTAATAACATCTAGGATGTTTGGAATGTTTCTTTGATAGAGGATATGTTTTTCATGAGTTGGATTGAGAAACTCAAGTGAGCATTCCTTCAAAATAACACAAGTTCCTTGACAAGGAATTTATAGGATCTTACCAAACTTTTCAAGTGTCATGATGAAATTTTTGTCTCTAATGGTGAAACCAATAGAGAGAGACATATCATTCACATTGCGAATAAGTTGGAATTTGCGATAGAACTCAATGATAAAGCATGGACAAATATGACCATTCAAAGTAAGAAGAGAGTCGAATTTAATAGCTTTGAATTGTTCGACTATTTCGTTTCCAAAGGTGAAGGATGATTCGACGTGTCTTCCTTCATGAATAAAACGATTTTGAAGGACTTTGAAGGAATTTTTGACATCTTTTGGATTGGAGTTTAGGTGATAGATTTTTGGTATGTAGGTTTTGGTTCTTTTGTAGTTTTGTTTTATCATTCCAAGCATAATTGGACCTATTAATTAGAAAATATAATTAACAACTTATCTATCTATATGACTCTTTTGTAAATGTGTTATTATACATAAGTTTTGTAGAAGTGCGATTTGAAACTCATAGTATACATGATTAGTATATACATGAATTAATGTTTTGCATAACTATTTTTGCTTTATCTCTAAATTTAATGAGTCAATAGAAAACATTAGTTGTATGTCTTGAAAGATCATTCATGAGACCATCATTTCTAGCGAAAATCATTTTTGATTTGTATTAGCAATGCAAGCATGATTATTTTAAATAAAATGTGATTTGGGGTTTGAAGAAAATTTATGTTTTAATGCATTGCGTGCATTTATTGAATGATAATTGTGATGTTCAAACACTAGATTTGTATACTTTAAGATGAGAACAATGTTATCAACCCAAATCTTAGTTTTTGTGCAAAGATGCAAGTTAAGACTCAAAATTGAAAAATGAAATGAGAAAACTTACAATAATGATTATTAGTATCTTGAAGATGATGGACCTATATCAATTATGGCTTGAAATGATGTTGGTGGGAAGTGCAATCTTGGGTGGTAGCAATGTTAGGTGGAGTTTTTTTATTGGAGGAGAAGAGGCAAGTGGTCCAATATAATAAATGTATGGTAAGTCTGTCTGAGACACGGATCCACCTTAACAAAGGACGGATCTCCTTACAGAGGATCCGTAGATCCGTGAGGTGTCTGAAACAGACAGAGTACGAATTTGAGCAATTTGAGAGGTGGTGTTGTTATTTTGGTAATTGGAGTATCTTATATATGTTATAAGGAGTATGTGATTGAATTTTTGGATTTGACGTCCAAGTTTTGAGCATAACGTGGAAGTTGTCGTGAATTTCCTGATGGAATTTCAACAATTTCGATCCTACTTGGAGTGTGTTAGCTTTTAGCATACTTTTGACCATTGTTAATAACACAAACATTATGAACACTTAGACATAATAAAACGTCGTCAACACAAGTGTGAGTTGCAATTCGATGAGTATACTTTTGGTATTTTCAGTCGATTTCGTAATTTCATGTAGTGACCTATAAAGGGTATACATTTAGACTTGGAAAATATCTATGGTCATTTTATTGATATTTCCGTAATCTAGTACAATTCTAATCTCGATTATGTTTATGATTCGAAATTTGTAATTGGAATATGTAATGAGAATTAACATCTTTTGAATAATGATTAATTTATTTATTAAATTTCTGCTTACGATTATTTTTTGGAGGATGGAGGATCACTATCTATGATGAGTTCCATCATTCCTAATCCTAATCTTAAATAATTAAATATTTCATGTTTTAAAGGTTTAGTTAATATATCGGCTAAGTTATTGATGTGTCTTGCGACTACTAGTTTTAAATTTATAATACAAATTAACAGATAAAGCTAAGAACACATGGGCAAGTATGACCTTTTCGTATGTAGCTAGTTTTGGTTGGTAAGCCGATGTCGATCACTAGGATTTGGGTGTTTTCAATTGTGAAGAATCTATGTAATAACTCGTAACACGAAAGTGGTAAATTGGTTATCACGTCCCAAAATACCATATAATTAACAACTAACACGAAAATGATAAATTAAACGAAAACGCAATCAATATAAATAAAACTACTTGTTTGGAACTAGTATTCATATCAATGGAGTGTTGGAGATTTGGGTAGAACTTTAGCAATAGCACACAAAATCAAAAGTACACAATTCCAATCAAATGGTCATATCATGAAATTCCATATATCACGGTTTAGATTAACAAACCCTTTCGACCTATGATCATTATTATAAACCGATTCATTGCAAGCCATTTGTGAGAAGTATGATTTTATTGATTTGTTCATTAGATCCCTTTCGACCTATACTCTAGATTAAACTTTTATGAATCCATTTAACTTGTTTATCCATAGTTGCCAATTATGAAATACCAAACATATACGCGCGCTAATATTTGGAACAAACCACAACAAGAAATCCTTTCGACCTATAGATCCGGTTATGATTTACCAACAAATTAATTAGACACATATAAATTCAACTAAACTCATAAGCAAAACCATAAATCTATATTGCAAAATACCAAACACTCCATATATATGTTTACATCATTCCAAACAAGTAAAACAAAACTACTCCATGATTGTTTCAACCAAACACAAAGGTTCAACAATCATATCAATCACAAACATCTTAAAAAGTAATAGAGTTTACCCAAAGTATGATTACAATAAGTAAAGATAAAGGTTTGGAGCAACCTTCAAGCCTCCAATTGACTATAAGTGATCTACCAACCGAAAAATGATACCCGACACCTTCCTTGATGTTCTTGAGCATTACTTCTGGAGATGACAAAGGTTTTGAAGTCTTTTGGGAGAGAAATGATGGAGAAAGTTAGTCCTTGGGTGAAGGGGGTGAGTTTTCATATTCAAAACTAAGCCATGGGGACTCTTATTTATACTTGAAAAAGCCCTTGGCCACCAAGTAAGTTTCTTTGGCTCCAAGTATCATAAAATAGTTGGAATATGAGTTATTAGGGAGGCTTGATCGGACTCAAGGCTTAATGGCACTTAAATTAGAGTATTAATGAAACTTGGAGAAGTCAGCACAATCAAGCCGGGCGGCTTCTTTTCTTGCCTGCCGGCTAGAAATGGTAATTTCATTTTGCCTGCTGGCTTCTCCTTTTGCCTTGCGGCTTCTCCCACGCTTCAACATACACATTTCTTGATTTTGCGTTTAAGCTTCCTGTTTGAATTGTGCTTGGCCATGGATCATTATTCTTCAATATAACTTCATTTTAACTCTATTTTGGGCCTTGGAAGCTTAAATGGTTAGTTCTTTTACTCTTGAAATGCTTCCCAAACTTGATCTTGTTGCGAGATTCTTCATACATGCATAAATCTTTATTTTTACTTCTTTTTTCGTTCTTTTTCTTCACTTTCTTAATCTTGGCTAGCTACAAGCATATAAATTCAACTTTGTGCAATATTAGTAGCAAAAGCATGTTAATTTATATATATATATATATATATATATATATATAGCTCCTAAAAACATACTTAGTTTGAGCGTTATCAAATTCCCCCACACTTAAACTTTGCTTGCCCTCAAGCAAATCAAGAATTAAAGAAAATAAAATCTACATGATGCACAAGAATGACTAAAAAATGTGATGCAAATCTACCAAGTACTAGTACGAGATAAGATTCATCGTTTTAAGCTTTTGGTGAAAACCGAGATGTTTGACAATACCCAAAGGTTTTCTTGCTTGATTAACATTTCTAAGCACCTCATGAAAAAGGAATGAAGTATAATTCACTCAATACTCATTTATTTATTTTATAGGTGTGATTATATAAATATAAATCAATCACACTTAAGCTCCGTCATGACCAAATTTATCCCCAAGACTATGTACAAAAACAAAAAAAAACACCGATGGTGGTGTAATCACCAAGTGTAAACATCTAATATGAAGACTTGTTATTGGTGTTGTAATGTTAGGCTTCGGGTTAATAAAGGGTATGGATAAGACATGAGATATTTTATTAGTAAGGGTTAAAGAGAATATATTAGTCAAAAGCCTAATTCCCATTGTTGTTAGTTTCCAAACAAACCACAAACCCAAAAATGATTATAGTTACAAACTTATTCCTCCTTCACATATCGACCACCATATGTATATATAACTGTATACTATATGTCTAATAACATATATATTTAATATATATGATTTGTATAATATCTTACAATATATATAAGAAGTACACATGAAAGCTATCCCCCCCGACCATAAGCAACATAAATGCCACATCATCATTCAAGAAAGGCCACCTATGCAACTAATTATGACACATAGACATTTATGATTTCCACCTATGCAACTATTTATGCCACCTAAGCATTTACCAAGCCACTTATGCAACTACTTATGCCACCTATGCATTTAACAAGCCACCTAGATCAATCAAATTCACCTAAGCATTTATTATTCCAAATTCATTCGTGTAAGATAAATCTGAAAAAATAAACCATTTGTAGGATTCAAACTTAGGTCTTGGAACCCATAACTAGTATAATTTACCATTAACCACAATGGTAAATTGGTGTTGAGATCCTAAAAAACAAAAACTATGTACAACCAACACAATCCTTTATTTGTGATAACATTTAAAAATTAAAAATTAATAAAAGAAACATAAACATTCCCCACACACCCCCCCCCCCCCCCCCCCCCCCCCCCCCCCACCCCCCCCCCCACCCCCCCCTCCCCCCCCCCTCCCCCCCCCCCCCCCCCCCCCCCCCCCCCCCCCCCCCCCCCCCCCCCCCCCCCCCCCCACCCCACCCCCCCCCCCCCCCCCCCCCCCCCCCCCCCCCCCCCACCCCCCCCCCCCACAACCCCCCCCCCCCCCCCCCCCCCCCCCCCCCCCCCCCCCCCCCCCCCCCCCCACCCCCCCCCCCAAGTATTCATATTTTAATTAAACGGATTATGTAACTTTTTGAATACCATATTTGTTGTTAAAATAACTCTAAATCAGTTCCTGAAATCACGCTCTATTCATGTTTGAGTTTGAAAAGTCAAATGAATTTGAATAAAGTTCTGGAGACTTTATGAGAAGAGATCAATTTGCTATTCAAAAAAGGAAATGATATCATCAATCCTTACAAAAACACGTGATTAATTAAAGAGCAGGTTTCATTAGCCCTAACTTATTCAAAAAGCACACACACAAACACACACGATATTCTAAGCTTCACAACAACCTGAAGGTAAGATCTGAGTGTACATATTTTTTTTTCTTGAATCTTGACACCAGTGTTATTTTTTAAAGATAAAGATTTTAGGTGATGATTTGTATGATGTTTTGATTTTTATTGATGGGTTTGTATAAACTATTAATTGATTGTGTTATTTGTATTTTGAATTTTGTAATAATTTATGAAGGTTTTCTCTTATGTGATTTACCAGGTCTCCATCATTCATCGTTCATCCATTGTGAAGAAATCATTTATCGTTATTATTGATTTGAGTAGGTATGTGTTCTTCTTTTGCCCAAACTTTTATATTTGTTCTTAATTTTAAATCTTACATTTTCTAATACTGAATTGAATTGAAAGTAACTGTTTGTATATGTCTAATTCAATTTATATTTGAGTTTGCAAAGGAGTTATGAAGAATGGTTGTTCAGATATAATATAATTTATATTTTGTTTAGAGGTTTGAAGTTGTGGCGAGACTGGCCAGGGTCCGATTGCGAGTGCGCCAGGAGGTTGTTTTTTGGTAACCAATTATATATGTTTATCTTAATTTATGTGTGTTAATAATATGTGTTTTACAATCTTTTTTCCGTTGCTTTGAATCTCGATCGATTTTGGGTTTTTTTGTAACTTTCGTCTTTCAATGTTTAGGTAAGTGGGGAGCATTTGTGAAGGGATAGATTGTTGCGGAATTGTCATTGTATGCATTAAATCTCACAATTCTGTTTTACTTACTTTTTAATTCTCTATTAACTGAGTTTGTGTACCTGATTTAACATTGTTTAGCAGGTTTCAGGAAAAGCAAACAAGATTTGAATAACGCTTGCTGCGGTTCTATTCTTAAGAATACAAAATGGTGCAACCTGTTGTAGGTATCGAAAGAGTTTAAAACTTTGAAATAAATTTAAATTTTGATATTTGTGTTGGTAGTTCAGCTTTAGCTCATAATGGGAACTCAGTTTCTTTGAAAGACGATGATGCTTTCATTCATTTAATCATAACAATCTCTTGGTTTCAGGGTGGAGAGATTAGCTAGAAGAATTTAAAGCGATAGTCGGGAATTGATTAGAGTAAAGCATCTCTTGGTAGGTTTCTTTTTTGTTGCAGTTTGTTTAGAATTTGTATTGAAACCACGCGATCCTATAAATTAAAAAAGGTATTTACTAAAATAGATAGCATGTATAGATAATTAATGGTGGTAAATATTCATGATCTGTTGGTACACATTGTTCCACAGGTACAAAGTAGTTTACTGGGAACGTAGAGTCGTTAATATCAGCAGTAAAGGAGTGCCCACTCTAAAAAAGTTTAAGGATAACTATGTTGGTATGTATATCTCTGATATTTTTCATTAGGTTAATTGGTTTAAATAAAAACTCTTAGGGAAATGTTACACAAAACTACTTTTACAGACGTTCATCCTTGATTTGTGGCATCTTCTGTATAGCTTTCGGGTACAAGTTCTAATGACCATTGGGCTGGTAATAATCCAACTTCATACTAATCAGTATCATCCAACGGCGTTACGTTTTCAAACAGTAAATATCATAATGCCTTTATTCTCATTCTTATCTCATATGCACTTTTAGAAATCTATGTTTTTTTAACTTTTTGATTCTGATATTTACTCTGTTGTTTCAGTGGTGATTAATTACATATGGATTTTTACATTTATAACAATGTATTTTGAGGTATGTTTCATTAACATAATCTGACTCTTAGACACTTTTCCCTTTATCTTTCTTTACTAAAACTGTTTTTCCCCTCTTTTTTTATTTTCATGCATTTGCAAGACTAACTTCAGATTGCAGCGTCTCAATGTACTTCTCTAAACGATTACAAGCAATCAATAATAGGATCTTGAATCCTTTGCAGTTTTTCATCCTCTAAGATACCATCATCAGGACCAGGTTCATTTTTTTCTTCAGGTTTACCATGATTAAGCCCATCAGTAATAATGAGTTGAAATTTAAGTATCTTTGAAATCTTTGTTCAGAGATAGAGGATGTTTTTAGATTGGACAATCGAGTTAATAATTTAAGCAGTCACCCAAGCAACATATGGCAAACGTTTCAAGGTCAAGGTGAAAGCCCATTTGAATTTGTATGGAATTGTCTTTGTGGACTCCGCACAGGTATGAATAAGCACTATAATCAGATAATCACTTTTAAATTGCAATGCCAAACACCGCCAATGATTAAACTAGCTGAAGTTATAGATTATGTCTGTTTCTGTAAAGTTGAGGGAGTGTGTAGATGACACAAAAGACTACAAGAAACGGCTTCTAGAATAGTAAATATCTCCAAAGGCCAAATATTTACACATGTATATTCAGTCACACAGAATAGTGGTAAGTTTATGACCAAATAACGACTCCTAACGGAATGTCCAACATTTTCTGTATCAGCTTTTTTAAATGAGACACCCCCGAACCTGCCCCTTCTCAAATATTCCTACCGACATGTTCCAGTACTTACCGGAGGGGATTATTACATGGTACTTGACTTTCCTATTTCCTGTTTATGAACACATATTGGATGGCTTTAGACTTTAGTAATAAGTAAAACAGTAGAGTGACAAAAGTGAAATGAAGTTGAAATTCCTATGTTCTTATGTGTTTGAAAAGGAAGTTCTGAGCACAATGTTTCGCACGTTGTCACCTGTGGTACCTTCCTTTTTGAATCATCATTCCAGAAAATCCAGAGGTGCTTTTATGTTTCTACAAAATTGTATGAATATAAAGGATGGGGTGGAAATCGGAAAAGGCAAAAGAACAAAGGAACTCTGTTATATATTTTATAATCTTGAGATTTGGTGTGTGTTGAGTTTACATTCTGAAAGCTTACATGTTTTTGTTTTTTGGTTTATAGCCGAGCTGTGATATGTGTTGTTTGTTCGCACAGGAGCATATCGATGAAAGTATACATGACAATGAAAGTATATATGACCCGTGTCATCTATATCAGCTCTGATGTGTGTCATCTATGCAGCTGTAAGTATACATGATAAATATCAACCATGTTATATTTGGCTTGGTTGACTCAGCTCGCATGGTCTTTGACAGAGGAGATATATTTTGATTTCCGAAAGCAACGTTTCATCTATTCGCACGAGAAAGAAACTTTTACAAGCTTTCCTACCCATCTAAGGAATCTTTTGGCTACTATCTCAGCAGGACTGGATATGATACCGATGCTCAAATTCAAAGTGTTTGCTAAAAAATGGTTACATAATATGTAAGTTAGATTGACCTCTTTATTTTATGTTATCTTTTATAAACTCGTGAAATTTGCTGTTAAATCTTCTGTTGCTGGCATCTAAGCAGATTTGAGTATAAACATACAAATTTCTGGGAGTTATAAGGTTATAATGTAGATAATGAACTCGCGGATTTGAGTAAAAACAACGAGTTATATGCAAGTACAACGATGCAAACTCCTTAGATGCCATATTAGATAAATTATCCTTGGGTGAAAAGAATTCAGATAACGTGAATGGTGGTCATGATAGACCAATGAAATGAACTGTGGAGAAAAAAGGTAATCAAGCAGGAAGTTCAAGACCGAACCGCCAAGGGAGCCGTGTTTTTCACCCACACAAAAAAGACGATTACTGTTTCACCTTGAGAACATTGGCCTCGATGGGATGGATCTTTATCCATGGAGCTTCTTGAAAACAAAGGTGGATGCTACTATTTTAGGTAAGTTATATTTTGGTGTGCTTTTTATTTTATTTTAAGTCCGATTACCTACACGTTTTCTCATAAATGTATTTCTATGGTATATTTGTTTGATGTCTATGCTAATTTGTACTTCCTACTCAATGGACACTTCTTGCACAAATGAATTACATTATCATTTATCAAACCAGTAAATTTAGCTCATCCATTCACTCTTTACAGTTTATGATACGACTTTGTTTGGAAAGATGTTAATGCGTAATTTTCTCAAATGAACTTTACTTAATTTGAATCATGACTTGAATCATTTATTTGTATAACTGTTATACCGTTTATGCCATTACATTAAATCAGTTATGTCTCGATGTAATTCGTTTATCTTTAAGGGGTTGTTTGGATATGCACCTAGGAATCGATCATATTTGTACGACACCAGCAATGTTTTACCCGTTTAACCTGTTTCACTCTCTCTTTTTTCAATTATCTATAGTTTTAAGTTACCCATAGTAATCTATTTCCCTACCAATGGTCATGATAAAAAAATTTGCTTCAACAGTTTGAATTTTGCCAATTAGTAACTGCTTATTTTACCTTAAACAAGTATATAAGCATAAGCAGAAAACTACTGATACAATGGTGTTATATTGATGTAGGTTTTTAGGGATTTTTGTTCAAGACGAGCTTATTGTATCATTGCGTATGCAGTTGATGTAAGAATTACTTCAACCGTGACTGATACTAGAGGAGCCTATCTTAGTGGTAGAAGACTCCTTGACCAAATATTGCCATGATTCTGATACACATCTAAAAAATTGGATTTTGAGCGCTTGCTCAGGCGCAAACATTTCTAATAAAGATATTCAAAGGGTTTGAGTTTAGATATTCAAATGGTTTGAGTTTAGATATTCAAACGGTTATGTTTTCATTTTGCAGATGGACTTAAGTATTCAATAGTAGTCATGGATACTGACATGACAGTGATTGAGGAAAAACTAATAATGACATGTGACTTAAGCCATAGATTCTTCCACCGATCAAAAAAAGTAATATGGTATGTTTCTTTTGATTTGTCTGACTAATAAGGTGTATAGCAGGCTCAAAACAGTTATTCCACTTTGATTTTATTAAACTATATAGCATGCTTCTCCGTCTTCTTCATCTTAACAATATTAATATGTATGATTCTGAGTGATTTTAATATATAGCTATTCATTGAAAAAAGCTTTTGCACAGGTATATTGTAACTATATTATCCAACTTAAATCAGATATTATATTAATCATAAGCAACAAATATTTAATGTGGGGATACTAATCAGATATTATACGAAACTGATCATTGGAAATCTTTGTAATAATCAAATTAGCAGTTCCAATATCCAAATCTAAAAATGTCATAATATGCCTACATGTGTTGTACTCAACTACTTATTTACGTACGTATTTACCATAGATCCAAGTGACAACATGTGATATCTTATTTTTCATACTCAACTATCTCATATGATCAAGGTGGATCATATAGAACGCTTGGTTTAAACATTAGGAAAGTAAATGGTATACAATATTGTGTTTGTCTATGTTGGCAAACAGTAGCACATATGATGAAAAGACAATTTCGCATTAGATAATCAAATATCATACCGTGAAACTAATACTTATAATTGTAATGTTATAGCATAATGTTTTTTTTATTAATACGCGAGACAAGACTTGAGGTTGCAAAAGTGCGTTGGATCAACTCTAGGTGAAGAAACATCTAAGTACATTTGTGCAAAAAAATGATTGGGCAACATATTCTTGATACATGTTAGCACCACGTACGCGCAACAAGTACAATGCTACTCTAAAAACATTATTTTCAAATACGAACATTTGTACGTTGTTCTAGAAGACTCATTATTTGGTGGTATGTTACATAAACTCATATCGTAATGTGAGGATTTTTATAACAAAGCAATTAGGATATGTAATAATAAAACATTAAAAGTCCGCTTTACATGTCTTTTATTTATTACTCATTCCGTCTTAAAATAAGCGTCATTTTTACTTTTTGAAGTATTTTTTAACTTTGACTTTAAATATTTTTGTTTGTGTTAATATAATACTTATGAAAATTATACCATAAAAATACATTTAAGACTTAGTACATACACATATTTTGCATCAAGTATTGTATAAAAAATAGTTAAGGTGAGTTAAAAAAAAGCACTTTATAAGTCAAAACTGGACACTTATTGAGTGACGGAAAAGTATAAAACTTTGATTGAAACAAAGGAAGAGGGCGGAATATATGATCTTACACGACCAAAGACTACAAGATATACAAAAATTCTAAAGTTCTTTATATGCTAGAAACCTATGATAAGGTTACGTATTGGATGTGCAATGCTATTTCTTTTGACATAATTAATACTTCAATTCATTAACTTATTTTTCCAATTCAAAATTTGTAAGTTATATCCATTGCATGTTGTTTTGATTTATGTATACGTAATAAACTTATGAAGCTCACCCTTTCATCGGGTATACTTTAATAAGTTTTATTCCTCATATCAAATTATCATACATTATTTTGTTCTTTATTCACTCTAAAAATATTTTTTGATTTTAATAATTGATTAACCGTTACTTTATTTATTCCCTGGATACTTACAAAGGCAAACCCGTCTATCAGGCGGGCTTTGCAACTAAAATTGTCTATTTGCATAAAGGGTTGAAACAGATTAAGTGGGCAGGTCAACGTTAAATAGTCTATTTAATTTTCAAAATTACTGACAATATTTACTTTTAGGAACTAAAAGCGTTGTCAAACCCTTTTGCAACGTTATTTGATCGAAGAATAGCAAAGTTAGTATCGAAAAAAGATCCAAATATAAAGTTAAAACTTAAAAAAAAGGTGTAACAAAAGTGTAGAAACTATAGCTGATTGAATCGGTATAAATCAAATGGAAAGAGGTATAAAAATAATCTATATAATTCATTCCATTCTTGATCAGATAAAGGGCTTTAAGCCTTTACATAAAAAAATGGTTTAAAAAATGTTTCTATAATTTTAGCAAAATTAAAAATGAAAACAATCATCACAAGTCATAATACGCGCTCATTGGGGCGGGTTGCACCAACAAGTAATATATATCTGATTTTAGTTTCCCCTTTCACACATAAAATATTTAAGCATATCCCTTTTTCATTCTAAATTAAGGGACAAACCGACATTTTTGAACATTGAGGCCAATATTCATTCTAAGTGATTAGGGGATTTGCCTAAAAATTGATCAAAACTTTGTGCCAGGTCTTTGCCCCACGCAATCCCGTTTTAACCAATATATTGTTTTATTTTATTATTAAAAAAAATAAAAAAATAAAATAAAAAAATGATAAAAATATAAAAATATAGAAATAAGTAGGCCCGTAAGCTATAACTAAGAAATTATTGAACATTATGACTAGTGTTTTTACTCTAAGGCTTTCCCTAAGCTTCGAGACTTAGCGTTGCAAGACTTAAAAATTTTGCAAAGAATGAAAAATGAGAGAGTTGAATATAAGTGAGATGCTAAGCGTGGAGTAGTTGGATCTCTTTAGAGCTCATAGAGGTTAATTGTGGCTTTTTGCTCCATCAGCTAATAAAGCTAATAAAAAATAATAATTTTCAATAAATAAAATTGATTTAGTCTTTGCTATTCTTAGTTTTGATCCCTTCGTAGAGATTCCTTCTGATGAAAGTAAGGTACACATCAAGGTTTTGTCAGTGTTGTGGGGAAATAGGCTACCGATTCCTGACGGCTCGCTCCCGTTGTCTAGGTAGTTAAAAGACCACAAGACTTGAAATTTGGCTATAATAATAATAATAATAATGTAATAAACTGAAGCCGAAATATGACCACTGTTTCCTGTCGGTTCTCTCCAGATGTTGCAGTCATTTAAAAGGTGGAAGTAATAATAATAATAATAATCCGAGACTAATAAACGTTTGCTGTTTCTGGTCGATTCGCTCCCGATGTTGCAGACTTCAAAAAGGTCAAGGAATTTACCGAGGTCGAAATAAGACTACTGTTTCTGGTCAGTTCGCTCCAGATGTTGCAGTTGTTTAAAGGACCGAGGGATAAAAATGTTGCAATAATAATAATAATAAAATCAAATTTCGACTCCAGGGTTATCTAAATAAAGCCTCTGTCTCTGGACTCGTAGTTGAGTTGTTTCGAATGAAATAAAAAGGATAACCCCTAAATCATGCGAAATTAGAACCTTAATGTAGACCTTATTCTCAACATACCGTCTCTTTATGAAAGGATTTCAAACTAATTGTGGTTTAAACCGGTCCCCTTTACAGTAATAAGGCCTTAATATATTTAAATAAGTGATCTCGTTGCACATTATGTTTTCCGAATAAAATCCTTAGAGAAAATTAGGAATAAGAGAGCGAAAAGTAGATGCGTTTACACAATTAGCATTTATGAGTAGTGTTAGCATCTAGTCTTATATTTAACTGTGATTTCGTTTTAAGCTTGTTTTAGGGATTGTGAAAATCAAGGATGACGAACTCCCGTTCTTAAAGCCTTTTAAATAATTTTATTTATTTTTTATCTTAATTTTTTATCTATTATTGAATAAAGTGGTTAAAACGAGGGCGCTTTCGAAATAAATGATTTTTGAACCTTCTTAATGGACTTTTTTTGTTCTTGTTTGATTGTGAGGGGTCATAAGTTAAGGGGGTTAAATTATTTCTTTCCGATCGTGTTTTATAAACATTGCGTGCGGGACCAGCAATGGCTAAATGGGGGGAAATTTGATGTGTGCTTAAACACGCATCATTTATACCTCAGAAAACACTAATAATCGGACTAATAACATTCAGATATGCTTAATTATATTGCAAATATGTTTGTATTGTGTTATTATGTCTTGCAGGTACAAATGATTGAAAACAAAGCAAAAACGGTAATTTTCGGGTGTCTTTCGACGACGTTTTCACATTTATCGAGAACGTTTTTCATCACCGTTTTATCAAGAATTCCAAAAAACCGAAGTAAGTGGAAAAATTCCCCCCCCGATCACCTCCCATTAGAAAAAAAGCCCGAAAGTGCGAGTCCAACCATGTTAGATCGTATAAATTTTCCATAACCACGGGTTGGATGATTTCATTTTGTGATTGGGGCCCCCCCCACTAGTGTTTTTCTAGAAGTGAGAACAAAACCACATAGAGATTTTATTCTTTCTAGAGAAGAGACAAATATATGTTGTAAATAGTTAAAAAAAATTGAATATTGCCTAGCTTGTTGCCTACTTTATCCAAAGTTGGAATAGGCTTATAATTACTATTTTAGAAATATTACCGAGTATTAGACAAACCCGGCGTAAAAAACCGAAAGAAAGAACATAACATTTTTAAACTATTAAAAAGACGAACCTATATATAAAACAATAAAATATAAGGGTGCCCTGAGGTCCTTTTACTCCAAATCTTAACCATCTCCCCCTAAGGGCAGGTTCCCCAACCCACTTGAAAACACTAGACTTTATAGCTTCTTACAAGCTTTTGTAGTTTTCACCCCCCCCTTTTTGAATTTCATTCAATTTTTAATATCCATCCAAGTACTTTTTGGAAAATGTTAGTTGAACTAGTAGATAACAATTGAGCGTGGTAAAACACTTTTGACTGTGTTTCTGAATTGGTAGAATCTTAGAGGCTATTTCTTCAAGAATCAATCCCGCAAAACCATAATTCTTACAAATAATCTTACATCATCTTGTAATGTATCGCCATTTTGTGCACTTGTGAAGAAATTAATGATATCAGAGTTTGCGGAAGCTTTGATACCTTTATGTGATCTTTCTTAACTTCATAACAAGTGTAGGTCGTGTCTTAGCATTTGGTGATTGACTTGACAATTCCGTTACTGGTAACCCCATTTCCATCTCCATCTTTAAGTGATTCTGTAATGAAACAGTTAGCAATAAAGAGAAAATTGATTTGAAACTTCAGTCTTAGTGTTAGATATGAAAATATTTTGTAACACTTTGAGAGTTTTAATTATTTGTCAAATGTTCAATAACCGTCAATTCATTCCCTGGAACAAGTTTGATTCACGTAGAATCGCACCATTGTTGCTTTCCAGTTGACACAAGTTTGATTCTTGTAGAATCGCACAAGTCACCTACCAAGAGCTTGTTTGATGTAGGCTCTAGCAGGATTTCCATCTTCATTGTGAAAATCTTCGTTTCACTCGGATGTTCTAGCAATATCACAAGGATAATGCATAGGACTCTTAGGATAGTCTTGTTTCCACAGTGTGTGAAAGACAAGAGAATTGGATATGTGTCCTAACAAGATTAATTGACAATCTCTTGGCTCTAGACTCAATAGTGCGTTTTGGTTCTAGTAATCGGAGGCTGGAGCTGACTGCCACCTTTTCAATATCAACTAACTCGGAGTGAGAAAGTCAATAGATAACGTGTTTAGTCTCCGTGAGAAATGAAACAGAAATCTTTTGAGAGATTCTGAGTGGCTAGGGAGGGTTGTGCATTGCATCACTGGGTCCATGATGTCGATCTTCAATGTCAGCAATCATCTTAGTGATTCTGGCAGCATATGTATTGACCCGGTTTCTGCCTAAGTGTATGGAGGGCTTCTTTCTTTACACCCTTTATCCTTACAATTCTTTTTAATTCTTCAACCCCTTCAGTGCTTACCGAGACTTCATGACTAGAACCTTGTTGGGTTTATTCCAGTACTAGCTCCATCTCAGTCGGCACTTTTCCCTTATTCTCACTTTTACTCCTTTTATATGTCATACCTAAGGACTTCTACACTAACTAGTGGATTGTCCCTGGGTAGATCCCTCCGGTTATGGCTGGATCATTGGGAATAGTACCTAACCTTACCAACCTTATAACTCCAATAAAGTAAAATGCATGGTCGGTCTTTTGGTACAGTTCTCCTTTCCATAAAACCAATTGAAAATTCAATTAAGGTACTTATGATATAAATATCAAAGCGTTTAGTACCTCGATCGTTTTTTGATTTTTTTCAGAAACGCTCCCCCTCAAAATGTGCTTCGGTATTCGAAATTGTTTAGCACGTTTGGGCGGAGTATATGAGTCCTAATAATCACGATTATTATTATACACATATTTTAATCACATTTTCTCCCCTTATCAAAAATTTTAAACCCTTTGACATTTTGGATATCAATTGATTTAAATATGTTATAAAACTTGGGAGAAAAGTGTGGCCATAATTCCCAAGTCGTGTAAGAAACATATAACTGCTCCCCCTCAATCGTTGAGGGATATAAATTATTCCTACACTTAATCATCAAAAGATTCACTACTTACTAATGTACAAGATATATTATTCACAATAAGAAAATATTGACCTTTTTATTGTAACGACGATGTCGTCACGTTGTTCTGTTGATCAGCCTGTAGTCAATATCTCTTATTCTTCCTCCAACAAAGCTTTCCAGACTTCGAAAGATCCTCCTGATCTGTAGTCTTTTCTCGATCGCTGTGATGAAGTCTTTTTATACAGTGTGTATAAAAAGCCGTCTTCAAACACTTCAAATCACTTAAAAACATAATTTTTGACGTTTTTAATTGAAATCACTTGTACTTCTTGCTATTATATGACTAGTAGAACCTTAAAAACACAAACTTTATGATTTTAACACAAAAAAATTTCCGAATCAAGAATTTGGACTCAAAAACAAGTTTGAACCAAAAATACTAAAAAAATGAAGATTTGTTATGTTATGAAGTTATGCTTTTAAACTAAACTAATACTATGATAGATAAACAAGAAAGTACTTATCTTTATGGTATTTAGAACACACAAAAGATGAAATCTTTTGTTTATGGTTCGAACCAAAACACACGCACAATACCAATTAAATAAACGCACACAACACATCTTGGGAGATTTAAAGCTTTCCTTGAAGTGGGGTAGGAACGATCTCAAAATCATTATGGATGAAGATTTTTAAAATCCTTTTCCGAGAACTTGTATACTTGTTAATCACTCGACAAGAATTATCTCTCTAGTTAGTTGGTAATCCGTATTTTTTCGAAACACCACTTGACACTGAACACACTGAGAATTCGTCATGCGCAATCTTGACTGCTTCACGATCTAGGGGTCACTGTTGTTGTTGATGTAGAAATTCCTTTCCTTCTAAACCACCAGTGAGTGATTCCAAATGGCCGACTGAATGTCATATTCGCGTTCACGTTTAACCCACAAAGATGGAACTAAAATTCTTCAAGGCAAAGTTCATAGTGTAAGCGATCGGGCTTTGAGCTTGATATGAAAAGGCAATCCTTTCGCTCCTTGTCACCTGTCAGAAGATAATCCAGATCCGTTTAATGAAGAAGAATTGTGGTTGTGAATAGTTTTATCCTGAACCCTGCGAGGACCTATCCAAAGGGCAAGTGGTTCATATACATTTCACCCGCAGAACTTGATGACCCTCAGGATTACCCAAAATCAACCTTATTCGTACAGCAGCTTATGGCATTCATACCATCTGATGATTGAGAAAGACAATGTTCTTAATGAAAGGCAATTAACCAAGGTTGAAAGCTGGACCTTCTAAATCAACAAGCTTTGCAGAGCTTTCTTATTCAATGTTCTTCTACAGAACCATTTGATGAATGACCCAATATCATTATGTCCTATCTTGGAAGCTTTCTCTCCGCAGGAACTTGATTACGTTGTGGCGTAAGTATTTGGCCCATTATTCACTGGTTCTTGAAATCCTTCGTGGGAATGGTACCATTTGGTTCAGGGGTTAGCAGGTCCCTCGCCATCTGTAAATTGGCTTACACCACGTATGGTCCGACACCTTGGGAATGTCCGATATCGGTGTCCTCTAGATAGAGACATTCCCTTAATCCTACATTTAAATGTCATCTGAGGAGTTGTTCAGAAGTTCAGATTCGTGTATCAGATCTGGCAATCAGAGAGTAACAAACATCATCTCTTTTGTCAGTGAATCTGCCGTCCATTTGAAGTAAGAGCTTGGATGTTGTTTGGGAGGCAGATGCATTAGACTCCCCCGTAGGTTCTTTGAACTTTGGTCATCATCTTTCGGAGGAGGTTGACTGACCCAGAACGGCAGATCGGGTCTTCTTCCTTTGCTGACCTAAACCTGTTATATCTAGCTGAAGGCTTCATCATCACACCGTCTCATCATCAGTCACTATCATGCTTTCTCCTTGTGGTCTTTAACCTTGAACTGTAATTTCCTTATCCATGGAGCATCTTCATCTGCTATAAAGCATCCAAAAGAGCATGGTATAGATGTATGTGGCAGATTTCCTATTTGTAGTCGTGTTCTTATTCATTGGTGTTGAAAGAGAAGCACGTCTTGTAGATCAAATTCTTCAAGAGCCACTTGTCTGTTGACCTGATGGAGAAGTTGAATCTGTTTCTCGCACCATGTATCCCTTTTGATTCTGATAAACTCCTTTGGGACACTTTTCAGATATTCTATGATTCTAGATGGACTCTGGGCCAGGCAGCACATAGTACATTCTTGAATAAATCGCAGTGTGTCGTTATCAAGAAATCTTAAGAGAGCAACATCAAGTTTAGTTTCCTAGATATTAATCACCAACCATAGGAACTTAGAGATTTAATTGAAGAAAAAACATCAGCCAGAGTGATCAGTCTTCTACTTCAACATCTCTTGCTCCAATTCTTGCCACTCTTAGCGAAGGGCGATGAATGGAGTATTTCATAGAGAGATGTGGTGATGATTGTAGCTTCCGTGTTAATTGGTGGAGGAGTGACCAGTGACGACACTTAGTAGATGAGACTTTGTGAAGGGAGCACTGAACGTTACTGTCTTGATGACTTGTATCAGGTATGGTGGAATCAACTCCTCTATAACTTTAGATTTCTCCTCTGATCAACTTCGGTTGTTTGTCATAAAGACTTTGATCCCAAAGTTATAAGTGTCATCAAGAGTTTTCATGGAAGACATAGAACCAGAAGACTTTCTGGATTAAATCTCGATGAAATTACGTCTGTTGATGAGCTTTAGGTATTTCAACGAACCTTTGGGTAGGACTGTCGCGAAGGAAATATCATCATTCAAGTGCTCAGGGTTTGTCAGCCAAGAAGACACATGTGCTTTTCCAGAGTTTGATCCAGTCTGGTCTTCTGCATGGGCTCAGGGTCTGTCCGAGCTAAGCCTCATGTGCTTTTTCAGGTCGATGCCACTTGGCCTTGTGTACTAACAGTATGCTTACTCCTAGATGTTACTCTAGATGAATAATACTTCACCTTGAAATCTTTGTTACCTTTAGGAGCAGCGACCTTCTGTTTCACTTTTAGTTTCGTTCTGAATCAAAAGTTGATGACGATTCATGGATCACTTTCTCTGATGTGTCATCTTCTAGGTTAAGAAGAGGGTCCAGTTGTTGAATCATGAGAGTTTGATCACGCCCTAACAAGATAAACTAATCCGTAGTTCTTTTCTTCTTTGACAGATCGATTAAGGGAATGAGCTACTTATTTCTTCGTAACAATGGCTATCCCTTGCCCACGTACTTTCAGCAGTTTGGGAGTTGTTTCAGATACTGGATCCCTGATCGTTACTCCTCCAACAGGTGCCACCCGACTTAGTGCATAAAGGCTGGATCCAAAGCTCAGCTTAATAGCTCATTCATGTCAGCAACATCACCTTTCTCCTTCTCCCAATTCTGATGTGCTTCCAAACTCATCTTCTTTAAGCCAGTTTCAAGATCAGGATCATTACCTTCTTCTGAAGAACATTTCTTAGTTGAGCTTACATCATCTTCATCAACAATGTTGGAAAGTAGGCTTTCCTATTTCTAACTAACTTGTGGAAGCTTAATGCTTGGAAGGTTTCTTTGTCGGAGCAGGAGCTGGCTTGGATTGTTTTGAGTTAGTAGTGGTTGTGTCTTTTTGTGGTAAAAGCATGCCTTTGTTTGCAGTTGCATGCTCGCACTTTTCTTGAGGGTTTTCTTGTATTCACACAACCATTTTCAAATACTTGGGAAAATACGAGGATAGTTGAATGGCTTCAGTAAACAGGGGGATCGGGAATTGCCATTCCCAAACACTTCAATAAACTCACCTTTTGGGACAAACTATGAGATTCCAATATATAAAATCATCTCAGTATGATGAACAGCAAATCAGGACGTCGTGGATGTTGTTGTTGCTTGCCAAGTAGTAGATTATCACCTTGGAAAACCGTCCATAAGGAATGAGGAGAGGAGTTACTTTCTTCTTTGGGTCCTTCAAACTGGCTTTGTGACTTACTTTATGTGAGAAAAATGTCTGGATTCCTTGAGTAAACTCTTCCCATAACAGCTCTGCATGATCAAACATTAGTTTTGAGATGCGATTCCTACAGCATTTGCAGAAACACGGGTGTTCTGGGTTTGTCACTAGCCAGAGAGTCTTCTGTCAAGCACTGTGATTAAGGTTTTAATTCTCTCCATGATGGTTGATACACCATAATTCCCCACCTATATTGGAGACAATTTCATAGGTTTCAGGATAACCTCAGCTCATCTAACAAAATCAATCACAGTGTTACCAGACGAAGGTAACTCAAATGGTTGAGCTGGGATGACAGGAGTAATTGCTAATGCCTTTCTGAGAAGATCAGCACTTAGATCGAACCATTGTTTATCAATTTGACATCTATAATCCCCAGTCTTCTCGTCATATTTCATGGTATTCTAGAATTGTTGCAGGTAGATAGCAGGAACACTTGCTGAGGCAGTGAATGCTCCGAAGAAGTTTAGTATTATACTTAAGAGTCCACATGATATCCGAAAGATGGGTTTTCTTTTGAATCTTTGAGCATTGAAAAGAAGTTGCTTTTTCCCCGATTTATTAACCATTGAGAGCCGAGGTACAATCTGCTCAACTATTCTTGTCGTGTTGAGGTGGGAACATTTATTCTGCCTAATCGTATTCTGGCAAAAAGAGTATTAACAAAGAAGACAAACATTGCAGAGAAACGATGTTAGAGAGAACTTTAGCTTTGATTAAAGTTATGGTTATTCCACGATTGATTAAAACATAGGTACACTCTGGTTTGAATAAATCTACATTTGAAGACTAAGGAGAATTAACCAACCGGATCGAATACTGGTTAACATAACCCGATGGGTTTAGAAAAGCAACTAGGTCATTAGATTAGAAGAGGCCTTGATAGAATTATTGGGCCTAATGCCAAAATAATGAAACTTAGCCCAAACCCCGCCAGGCAGAATGCCAAACTCGCCGTTAGGATAAATGTAGCAAATCCGCCGCGAGGAGGTACTAATACCGCCATGAATTAACATTTGAAAAAAAAAGGGTGGGGTGAATAATTTAAAATAAATAAAATATTCGACCAAACCGCCGAGAGACGGCGGTTTACCTGTTGGAATAAAATAATAGAAAATTATGGCAACCCGCTGTTAGTCAACCCGCTGTGAGTCAACCCGCCGTTAGGCAACTCACTGTGAATCAACCCGCTGTTAGGTAACTCGCTATGAATCAACCCGCCGTAAGGCAACTCGCTGTGAATCAACCCGCCATATGAACCAGCGGGTCTGAGTAAGTTATTAAAATAATAAATAAATTAACCAACCGCAACACCATAAGAAACATAAAAGACAACTCGCCATTCGATAGATCTCGTGAATTCAAACCACGCACCTCCTTTGTCAAAACTAATCTAATCACATCTAAGGCATTCCTACGCATCATAACACAATTACAACCATCGATTCATTAAACACACAATATCTACTTCTAAATGACAACTCGCCATCTAAGAAACATAAAGCAAATCACACATTATTGTTTTGAGACGAAAATTCCACACATCAAGCACTTTGTAATATATGCCTTATGAAACAATCCAGCAACTAAATCACACCTACCAACACTAACATGGCAGTTTCGCATCTAAGAAACGAAACCCTATATCTAAATTTTTCCTACACCTTTATATGGTGTTTATTCATTCGATTCATTGATACACACATAGAATAAATGATATAGATTAAAGTTCGATAAATACCTTTGCAAGAAACATTGGAAATAAACGATTTGAGGTTTTGTTCTTGGCGGCAGAGTTTGCGTGAGGTGATGTATGAGGTTTTATCGTTGAACAATGAATTTTGATAGGTTGAACCAAGAAACCAACTATCAACGCACCTCGCCGACGGTCTTTTTATATCCTAAAGTTATTGCAAGTTGGCAGATTAAGTCCTTTTATTTTCCATATCCTTTATAAATTTTTGTTTTAATATTTTTTAAGGGGCTTTTTCTAATTTTATGGCATTGGCCCATTTATCCCTATTGGTTAATAAGGCTTAGGAAATAAAAGATCAAATGCTTTTTTAAACCCAATCATTATAAAATAGATAACTTTGTGCCCTTTAGTATTAAGTTAAATTAACTCTCCTTCAAATATTAACCATTAGAATTACAACAACCAGTCATATAAGTACACTTTTCATAGCATACAACAGTCCTTTTAGAACCCTATTTAGATTTCTTCACATTACACTTCCCCCCTCAACAATGACTCGTTTTCTATTGAAAAGAAGCTATAGTGCGTTGATTGATAATAAAAGATCAGTCGAACAGCTTGATAAATGCTTAATTGTATATAATTAAAATACCCGGTAATTTTTGCCAAATAAAAGCCAAGAAAATGCCAACAAGGTATAGAAAAATGTATGCTTTTGTGTCATAACGGCAGGAAAGGTTAATAACAGATCAAAAGGAAGCAAAAACGTCTATAAACCGAGCAATAAATCGTAAAAGACAAGACAAGATGGGAAGCCAAATTAATTTCAAAAGACCGGATCATCCCGATACAAGAAAAGAAAGTCAATGAGAACAATTGAAGAAAAAGACTAATAATGTCAAGTATCAAGATTACAAGAGGCACATTTGGATGAATTAAAAAGTCAAAGGGCAAAATTGCAAAAAAGATGAAAGTTGGTTTATAAAGGGGAGAAAAAAAAAAAAAAAAAGGTAATAGAAAACACAATGGCCGTAAGTGTTAATTTTCAAAGTTGTTTTTACACTACAAAAAGAGAATGAAACGCAAGGACCATTTATGTCAATAGGCCAAAGATTTAAAACCACACGCGGCTTAAATTTCCTCTAACCACTTCCAACAACCTTTCCCGCCAAATTTCAACACAAACCCAACTTTTACAAATCCCTTCCCCGCTCCTCCACACTCATCTAACCTCGTATTTAATCTAACGCCACATCATTTCGAATACGTGTCAACATCTAATTGGCTTGGACACCTCATCAATTGAATCCAACGGCTGAAAATCAAGTTTAAAGGATCCAAGGGCTAGGAATGGTTCAAGCTCTCATCATCTCATCATCATCCTGCTATAAAAAGAGCTTGTATTTCAGTTTTAGGGAGTTGTTAGTTTTTAGAGTTTTTTTTAATTTTCCTTGTACTTTTCAAATTCATGTACTGTAGCAATTAAGTTTCTTTTGAATCCTTTCAATTTCAGTTTTACTTTTAGTTATTACTCTTGTACTTTTCATTTCGAATCAATAAAGCAATTTGAATCTAGTTTGTGTTCAAATTTTCAAGTAATAAGATGTTTTTTTATCAAATAGAGCTTGGTAATAAGCTCAAATTACTTATTCTATTTTCTCTTGATCTAAAGTTGTTTTTAAAATCACTAAAGCTTTTTAAATAATATTTATGTCTATTAGTGTTCAATAAATGTTCATTTGAATTCAAGTTTAATCAGTTTGGGAGCTTATGGAGTAATAAGCTAAATAAAGCTTATTGAGCTTATAGCTCAAGGTTTAGAGGCAAGGTGCCACATTAGGTTTATATTTCTTTTAGCCACTCACTCAACTAGAGTGGCTTGGTTCTGAGACTACAATAATCTCAGGTTTAATATTCTTAAGTTCATTTCAGCTTATTCATTTAGCTTATTTCAATACCTTTGTTTTTCCTTGTGCTGAATCCTGTTCAAATAGTTTAGTTAGTTTTAGATACTCAAATGCTTAAGTTGTTTTTGTCAAAATTAATTTAGTTTTCATTCCTTCATTCTGTTATAATAAGTAGTAAAAGAGCTAGCTGACAAAGTAAGCCTTAATACTTTCTAATAAGCTATAGGTTTAAAGTTAAAGTAGCTTAAATAGGTTAGTATAATAATAGTACTATAAAGGTTTTTAGCTTTTGAGCTTTTTAAAATAGATTTAAGTAAACTATATTTTAGAACAGTTCTTATAGGGAGTGTTTGATTAAGCTGATTTTGACTCTTAAAGTCAAAGAAATTCTGTCAAAACCTTTTACATAGTTGAGTTAGGTCATAATATCAAGATTTAAACAAGTTTTAAGAGTAGTTTGAAGAATTTAAAAGTTTAGAGCTTAAAATACCTTAGCTAACACCAGGGCAGTTTTTAGCTCAAGTGAATTTAGTGTTAAGAGGTTCAAAAGTATTTCTAGGGTAAAATTTGGGATAATGCAGGTTTACATAAATGTAATGAGTGAGTTTATGAGTTTGTACTAAGAATTTGACCTGCACAATAGGTTCTTTCCAAATACTCAGCCAACAGCATAGTAAATCAGTTTCTACTATAGCTTGTCTCATCATATTTCTAGTTCAATTGAGTCATTTTATCATTATGAATCTAAAATTTAGAATTTAGCAATTAATAAACTCCATTAGATTTACATAAGACACCATTTTACTTTCAATATTCAGCTTAAAGTAGCATTTAGACATCGTAAAAGTAGTACAAGAGCACTTAATTTTCATGCGTATTTTCCTTTGGATTTCTTAGTTCTAGCTTTTATTTCAAGATTCCTTTTATCTAGGTTAATTCAGAGTTCATAGAATAGCTTAAATTCAAAATGTTAGTTTCTAGGATTTAGTAATAAGCTAGATAGCTTATTAGGTAAAGCTTAATTTCAGTAATAAGCTTAACCTTGCACTTTTCAAGATCAAATTTCTCATTGAGCTTGTTAACTTTTAGCTTATTTCTTGTTAGATACACCTAGTACACATCACAAGCTTTTTATAACATCTTTTGGTTTTCATTTTCATCAAGAAATACGCCAAAATCTAGAAAATTTAGTAAAACACCCTAGTTTCTGTAAAGAAGTTTAAAAAGCCAAGTTTCTAGCTTTTTTTAGTTGATAAAAAGTATACAAAGTGCCTTTGTAACAGTTATAGAGAATAAGCTCTCTACAACTTTGTAGTATTTAAGTTTAGCTGAATATCAATTTTTTTAATAATCAAAAAATATAAGCCATACGTAGGGGTCTGTTTAGTACATACTTAGAATAGTTTAGGGTTTCCCGTTTTCATATAAGTGTAAATTTTAGACAGTTACCCCGCCTACCCTTTTCTTTCTTTTCTTACATTTTCTACCCTGTCTTTTTAGGATTAAATAAAATAGTTTTATATTTTCAAAATGAGTTTTAAGAAATTAGGGTTTAGTTTTAATTGATAAAATTAGGGCTTAATTAGGTTATAAAATTTGGGCATTTTTGTTCCCACTAATTGTACATTTAATTTTCTGCACCTTTTTAGTTGTTAAAAACCATTTTTCTTTATTTTTCCAATTAAGTTTGTAATTTCTAGGAATTAAAATAGGTTTTTAGTAATTACTTTTTCTTAAATAAATCATAGAAAATAGAAAAATAGTTGAAATTTTTTGATTCTTTTTGAGATAATTTTCTTTTTAATTCCAGTATTTTAGAAAAATAAAAATAGAATTTTAGTGTTAAATTTTAGAAAAAGTTTCTTTTTAGTTAATTCATTTTTTTAGAAAATTCATAAAAAATTCAAAAATAGTTAAAAAATTCCAGTTCTTTTTCCTAAAATTTTCTTTTTAAATTTGTGATTTTTAGGTATTAAATTTGTTAATAGAAGTGTTTTAGATTTTAAATTCTCGTTTTAGCTCACATTTTTAGTTAACGTTTGTTAATTTTTTTCGAATTAGTTAAACGTTTTTAATTCTTTAATTCTTTCTATAGTTTAATTGTGCTATTAAATTTGTAGTATAATTCAAAATCCAAAAATCTTTTAACCATTCTTGACTCGAATCCGAATTATCACCAAATCTCAATTCACGACTTCTTCGAGGAATTTACGACCCGTGTATTAATTACTTTCCTAAGTGATTAATTACTTACGGTATCTTGGTTGGTGAAAATTTGCACTATAGAGATATATACTTATCACCACGAAACCATTCCCTGTCATGGGTGGGGGTATAGCATGCATTCCTCCTGCTGTAACAAACCTATCATACAAAGGTTGTTTTTCTAACATGGTCTAGCGCATCAATAAGGGTATTGTTACTTTCTTTCAGCAACTACAATTTTGTTGTGGCAGTTCTGGCAGTTCTATATTTCCTCTTGATCCCTTTGGACCCACAGAATTCAATAACATCTTTGTTCTTAAATTCTTGTACCATTTTCAATGCTAATAGTGTAACATTTTTCGATTTCAATTGGTTCTCAATTTGTCTTATAAAGTCCTTAAGGATTCCACTAGTTTCATCCTTAGTTCTTAAGAAAAACACCCAACTAAACCTGCTAAAATCATCAGTGATAACTAGGCAATAGGTCTTATGGTTTAAGCTCCTTACAGATGTAGGTCCAAACAAATCCATATGAAGAAGTTATAAGGAGTGGCTAATAGAGCTTACTGATTTGGCCTTACAGGAGGCCTTGTGTTGCTTTCCTTTCTGACAAGCAACACAAGTGTGGTCATTTTGAAAAATCTTTAAAGGTAAACCTCTTACAAGGTTTCCCTTTACAAGTTTGTTTAAGTTTTTGAAATTAACATGACCCAACCTCCTATGCCATTTGTTAGATTCATCAATTGTGGCCTTTGCAATTAAACAAGCTAATCCTCCTGAAGGAACAATGTTCTCTAAATTGAAACTGTACATATTGTTTTGTTTGGGGATTTTAAGTAATACTTGATTTTCATCAGGTAACTTAAATTCAGGAGACAAAACAAGACATTCAGAGTCAGTAAACAGAACCTTGTTCTTTTTGTCACACATTTGTGACACAGAAAAGAGATTGAAATGCTGAAGTTCTTTCACAAAGCACACATCCTCAAAATCTAACTTACCAGTTTTTATTTTACCTTTACCAGTGATGTAACCTTTACTACCTCCAAAAGCAACAGGGCCACCATTAAAGTCTTGAAATTCAGCAAGGTAGGCCTTGTTTTCAGTCATGTGCCTGGAACAACCACTATCAACAATTCATTTATTCTTTAGAGCTCTATGTGGATAGTCCTGCACATCAAATGAAAGAGATTAGATTCTCTTAGGGACCCAAGCCTGTTTGGGCTTGAGTCTGCCTAGTGGATCTTTGAAAGTGTAACAATTTCTAAGACTGGATCCACCATTGTATTTGGAGACATTATGCCAGTTGTATCTTTGTGGTCTCCAATTACAACCTGCTGAGGGCTTAACAGCAGTTTCCCTTTTTCCCTCAACAGTACTAACTACTTTTACCTTAGCAGTATTAACCTTTTATTTTGAAAATTTTGTGCTAAGTACTGTTGTCCTTTTGAAAGGCCTTGAAGATGGTGAATGAGTTTTGTGAAAAACATTTATTGGTCTTACTCTGCTCACATTGGGCTTAATAGTATTAATTTTCATAGCAGTACTAGTTAGTACTGTCTGTCTGTTAAAACTTTGCCTAGCAGTACTAACATTTTTAGTACCGCTAGCTCTAGCAGTACTAACTGGAATTTTGCCAGTTCTAGTTAGTACTGCTGAAGGAACAAATTGGTTTTGTTTATTCACTCTTTGCACATTGTTCCACCCATTGTTTAACTCAGCTTTTCTTGCCATCCTCTTCTCATGGAAATCACAATCTCTGATTAAATGATTAAGACTACCACATACAAAACATGCTCTTACAGTAAACCCATACCCCAACTCTTTCTTATTAACTTTAGGTTTTTGACTATGTGTGAACTGATTCTTAACAGTTTCCCTAGGAGTTTTTACTTGCTAGTTAGCAAAACTAGGTGTTTCTTGTTCTTTTGTTGGTATAGACACATACTCATCTTCACTATCTGATTCATACTCCTCAATGATAGGAGCATCAGACCAAACCTTAGGTTGACATTCTACATTAGATTCATTGACAACTGGTTCAGACACTAATTCAGAGGGTTCTATACTAATGTTAGAGTCACAGGTATCAAATTCACTTGTTTGGGATTCAGATTCACTAGGTTGAGTCTGTTTTGGACCATATGTAAATTGTGAGTAATCTACTTCAATATCAGGTCTAGAGGGCATATAATTCCCTGTCATGGGTGGGGGTACAGCATGCATTCCTCCTGCTGTAACAAACCTATCATACAAAGGTTGTTTTCAAACTCACTTCTCTTTATTCATTAAAACAACTTTGTAACACTTCCATTTTTCATTAGCTTAAAATACCATCTTATCTGTGATCCCATACCCATGCCAAATTTATCATTAGCACTCATTTGGGTATTTAGCAGTTAGTTTAAGCAGTTTACTAAGATTCTTAGAAGAGTTATGCCATTTTTCTACTTTAGCCTTTAAATCTTCTTTTTCTTTTTGAGCTTCTGCTAGTAATTTCTTATGGTATGTTAGAACATCTGTTTTATCATCTAAATCTATCTTCATAAATTTTATCTTTTGTTCATACCAAAGTTGTCCTTGTTGATGAGCAACTAACTGTGCTTCAACTTTCTTAAGACCTTGAGAATATGCCTTTATTTCTATGCTTGCATCACTAAGTTGTTCTCTCTGAGCATCATACAGTTTTTTAAGATTAGCATAAGACTCTTTACACTTATTTGAACATGAAATTACCTCTGTGTCTGAGTCTGAGCTGTTGCAAGCCATCAAAGCATAATCTTCATCTTCTTCTGAATGATTTGTCCAATCTACACCTTCTCCATCAATTGTCACCAATGCTTTAGAGTCCTCCTTCTTTCCAGTTCTGCTCCCATCCTTGGTTCCAGAATTCCATGCATCCCTCCTCCTGTTGTCTTGATTTCCCTTGATTCTACACTCTCTAGCAAAATGCCCTGTCTTGTGGCAATTGTAGCATTCAACTTTGGTTTTATCAAAGCCAACTGGTTCTTTTGCATCAAATTATAGCTTTCTACCAGTCTTTTTGTAAAACTTTTTCATTCTCATTGAGATCATGGCTACTTGCCACTTCAAATCCATTTCTTCTAGGTCATATTCATCAATCTGTTCCAAGTCCTCATGATCCAATTGAGGGCAACTTGATTGATTAGCAAGTAATGAGTATGATGATGTTTGTTCATACTGTGAGTTTTGACCAGAAGGATTGGGAACACAATAAGCGGTACTAACTTCATTAGTACTGCTGGTGTTCTCAGAGACAAATGCTACATTTTGCGGGCTAGAGGATGATGCAGTAGAGCCTTTTACATCACTCTCAAAGACTCTTAGATTATTGTACAAATCATCAAAGCTGAGACTGTCCACTCCTGGTTTGGTCCTCATAATTAAGGAAACTTGTGACCAGGCAGAAGGTAGAGATCTTAGGAATTTTTGATTTGCATCCTCAGTGGATACACCTGCTCCATGAATCTCTAATTGACTCAGAAGACTTTGGAACCTGTCATAGCCTTTGTGAAGCCCTTCTGTGTTGGATACAGAGAATCCTTCAAACTGTTGCTTCAAGATATACTTCTGCATCTTCTTGGATTCGTCATTTCCACCAAATCTAGATTTGATGGCATCCCACATCTCTTTTGCATCAGTCATCTTATGGAATTTAGCAAGATGATCTTCTGGTAGAGCCATAAGCAAGGTGGTCCTTGCTTTTCTCTCTCTTTCTCTGGCTACAATTTCTTCTGCAGTTCTGGGAGGCAAAACCTTAATTTGTCCTTGTGTATCTGTAGTGATTGATACAGGACCATTCCCATTTTGTATAACCTCCCAGATTGGATAGTCTGTATGGGCCAAATAGTGTTCCATTTTCATAGCCCATATATCATATTCTCCTTTTTTGAGAATAGGCAGCTTGATGGTTGATACTGTATGAGGAGTTTGTTGTGTTGGTGTTTGTGATGATGATGGTGGAGGTGGTGGTGGTGGTGGAATTTCATCTTGTGATCCAGACATGTTTAGTTTTGAAGGATGAAGGTTTATAACTGGATTAGTTTGTTCTTCTTATTCAGAGTTTCTCACAGGCTCTGATACCACTTGTGAGTCCCTTGTTGAATAGATCTCTGCAGCCTATTAAGGATGATAGCCAAGATGTATAAATACAGTTGACTATGTAGAAACACGACTATGGGAATAATGTGTTAATGCGAATCTTAACCACAAGATACTAAGAAAGAACAATAAAAAAAACTAATAATAATTTCAATAATCTCGCTTTGAGTGATTACAGATTACTAACTATGAGATATGATTTGTATGAGATGTATTGAGCTCGTCTCTCTAACTATGCCAAGAGGGATCCTTTTATAGACCAAGGATAAACCCTAACAGGCTTACAAAACGCGTAAAAGATAATACATATCTTTTCCTAAAATATCTCATACATATCTCTTAAACGGTACTAACTAATTTCTACTATCGGTACTAACTAACTGATCAGTACTTAACATTTTGTACTGTCAGTACTAACTATAACTATCAGTACTAACTATTAATACTGTCGATACTAAGTTAGGAAAACGTAATTCCCAACAATCCTCCCTTAAACATGAATGTTGAACTCTTTTAACTTCACGTTTCTTCAGATTGATCTTCTTTAGCTCATAGAGGATGTATCCAAACACTTTAACATTTCTTGATCTTTTAAACACTATCCATCTTCAGCAACAACTTTGTCTTCTCAGCAACACAGCAACATCTTTTCAGCAACAATCCAACTAAGTTGGCTTTGTAGTTTTTGGCAAACTACCAGCCATAAACGGATTTGATGTTCCTTTACCAGTAGCCGTTTGCTCTGGGATAGTTAACTCTTCATTTTAAAAACATGGTGAGTTAATTACCATACAGTTTTTGGTAAACTGTCAACCATCAACGGAATTGATTTGTCTTTACCAAATACCGTTTGCTTTTGGACTAGCCAATGCTTCATTGCCATAACATGGTGCATTGATAAACCATATAGTTTTTAGCAAACTATCAGCTATCAACAGATTTGATTAGTCTTTACCAAGAACTGTTTGATCTTGGACTAGCCAACTCTTCACCAATGAAGCAAGGTGAGTTGAAAACCCTACAATTTTTGGTAAATTGTCAACCATAAACGGATTTGAGAAGTCTTTACCACAAGCCGTTTGCTTATGGACTAGCCAGTTCTTATGCCTGTTAAGCATGGTGAACTGATGACCATTTGTTGTGTGGTTTTGAAACCAACACTCAAAGATCCTCCTCATCTCCATCAGAGTCTTCAGGTTCTAACTCTGCAATCTGCTTCTTGACAAATCTAATCAGTTCCAAAGCCATAGTACTGTCTTCTTCAGTTTCTAACTTCAACT
>BQNB010048621.1:0-14845 GCA_026074375.1 Tanacetum coccineum
AACCGTAGTTGAAAAGTAAAAGCTAGCGAGAACTCCAAGGTCGTCAGAGATAATTAGGGCTGAGCAAATAGACCGGTGGACCGGACCGGACCGGAAAACCGGACCGACCGGACCGCGGTCCGGTCCACGGTCCGGGGTTTTGGACCAATTCGGTCTTCGGTCCGGTCGGTCCGGTCCGGTCCGGTCCGACCAAAAACCCGAGATTAAGCCTTATAGGACCGGACCGGACCGAGGACCGAACCGGACCGGACCGTACCATTTCGGTCCGGTCCACGGTCCGGCTTTTTAGACCATTTCGGTCTCGGTCCGGTCCGGTCCTAGCCGGTCCGGTCCGGTTTTGGACCGTTGCTCACCCCTAGAGATAATGTTGATACTTAAAGAAAGATTTCCTATTGTACCTAGTAGAACCTAAGTAGACTTGAACCGTAACCATGATAGTATTGCACTAGTACTTCCTTATGAATTTCATGTATTGTGTGGATGTTTTTAAACCATCTGTTCATTTTGTGTCACGATGATTTCATTAATTACACTCTCATTCTCTAATAATTTATGTAAGGTACTCCTCAAATCTATTACCGTCTTACAACCCATTTCACTATTATTTTATAAATCGCTTTACTATTTTAGACTAATTAGATGTTATCCTATGAACTATTTTAGTGTCGTTATAAACTAATTGGATGTTATCCTATGAACTATTTTAGTGTCGTCTTATAAACATAGTAGTTGTTGCGTTATAAGCTATTTTACCGCCAGCTTATTAACCGTTTAGCTGATAGCTTCTTGTTTATTTCAACACCTTATAAACCATTTTACTATCATTTATAAACCATTCCAGCGTTACCTCATAAACTATTTTATAGACATTTTATAAACTATTTTACTATCAGTCTGCGAACCATTTTACCGACAGCGTATTAACCATTTTACTACCATTCTATAAAGGCATTTTGTTACCATCTTATAAACTGTTACGTCGTCACCCTATAAACCATTTTTCTATCATTGATACAAGACGTTCCACTAGCACCTTCCAAACCATTTTGCTATTATCTTATAAACTATTTTGTTAGTATTTTATATAAATCGTTTTCCTGTCATCCTATAAACCATTTTTGGTGGGAATCTTATAAACTACTTAATTAACATAAACTGTTTCACCGACGTTTTATTACTGTTCTAGTGCCATCTCATAACTACTTTTACAGTCACTTTACAAACTAACTTGTCTTGTCTACGAACCGTTTTGCTAAACAACTTATTAATCACTTTACTGTTGTCCTATAAACCATTTTGCCATTATCTCATAAATTATTCTACTATCATCTCATAAACTATTTTTGCAATCATTTTTAACAAACTAAATCGTTTTTCATCTTTTAACCTATTTCATCGTCGGTTATAAGCTCTTTTGCCATAATTTTATAAACAATTTCGTTAACACCTTATAAACTATCTCGATATCATCCTACAAACCACATTGTCAACATCTTATAATTATCTTACTATTACCTCATAACTTTATCTAGCTATCATTTAATAAACTAATTCATTTTCATCTTATAACCTATTTTACGGTTATCTACAAACTCTTTTGCTAACCCATTACAAACTACTTGTAGTCATCTTACAAGCCATTTCGTTGTCACCTCATGAACTATTTCGTTGTCGTTTATAAACTATTCCGCTGTCAATTTACGAACTATGTCATTGTCATCTTATGAATTACTTTGTGTCTTTTACAAACTATTACTTTGTCACTTTATAAACTATTGGGTTGTTAGCTCGTAAACTAATTGTTACCATATTATAAACCCCTTACTGTTACATTAGATAACCTATTTTACGGTTATCTACAAACTCTTTTGCTAACCCATTGTCACACTGCCTAGGCGGAAACACGAGGCGTAACATCATGGATATCATCACAACACAATGGTGTCTACTATAGAGAAATATAAATGAAGGAGAAAATCAAATGGACACTATGTGTCATGACAATACCTAACACAAGATAAAGGAGTCTTGAATTACTAAAGTAATGTCGTACACGAAACAACATAATCCGAAAACTAACAATCTCCAACAAACAAGTATCAAACAAAACAAATGTCATAAATGAAAAGACTAGAAAAGACAACTCCACAAGCAATGCCTAGGTCTCTCTAGCCACTCTTCCTAACATCCTTCTTATCATCACGATACTCACCTGAAAATGATGCTTAAAAACGTCAACATAAAGTTGGTGAGAGTCATAGGTTTAAGACACGAAAATCAAATCCAATTGTAAATTACTGTGATAATAAAGAAAACATTGCAGGACAATAAATGAACTATCATACAGGCTAACATGCAAATTCAAATCAATCACACAAATAACCGGCAAACGACTACAAGACGTCTCATATCGTACCAAGGTCCCTGTGGTTACCCCCTTAGCCCAGGACACGGATACTCTCAAAGTAACCCTCCTGCCCGCTAGGCCACAGTACCATCCACTAAACAGGCCATGGATACCCGCAGGTGATCCCCCTGACTTAGTTCATAATTCTCAATATCACATCACAAAACATGTAGCACACAACATACAATAGTCACGTATAGTCCATGCATCTTTGACAACACATTATCACAGTAATCAAAACATTTCCAAACACTTTGCATCATTTCCACCCTAATAAATCATAAGAAAAGAGGGGCTATGAAACTCACCTGGATACTCAAACACGGCTTCCAAATCTCTACACGCAACTATACAAATAAGTAAACACGGTTACACGCGACCAGGCTAAAAGCTCTAGTCCATGTAACACACATATGATGGATGTCTAAGAGTTTAATTAACCATCATGGGTCACCCCGACATCATGCCCAATCTTAACCATCTTATTAACACTTTACACTAGCTACTTAGAATTAACTTAGTATTTCATAATTTTAGTGTCTCTTTACGTACCCAGAACCCTTACTTAATGACCATTATAAATTATAGAAAAAATCGTCTATGTTCCTTTATGTGTTCTCTAACTACCATTGGATTTCCAAAAGCCATTTACATGTACAAGTACTCCTAAGAAAATCAAACTTCAAAACATTCCCAATTCGGATCTGATTGCACACTAAAAAGTTTGGACTTATTAATCATACTTAGACATGCTTTCAGAGGCTAATTTTTACAGGATTATCCATAGACATATGGAACTTAACTACTGTATAAGGGCTAAGCTTAATTCAAATTTTAAGTTAGGGTTTTACCCTTCTAAGCATGATCTAAATCTGACCCATATTTACTGTTTTGACAACTTTTAGTGTAACCAACATTTGAATGACTTTCCGACCTTAAAAACTTTCGAGGCCGGATTTTCTGGAAAGTAAATTCAATGAGCTACTGTTTAGAGTCTGGAAACACCCAAAAACCTATTACCATCTTGGAGATATTCACTCGTGAACACAACCCTAAATTCTGCTCATCATAAATCAAGTTTTTAACACAAATCTAACCTAACCAATTGAATGATCATGACCCTAATCAAGCCTTCCAACAAATCCGTAGCGAACACACCCATACATTCTGCTCACTCGCTAAGATCAACGTTTCTTTAAAAAAACGCAAATACTAACCATAACCAATTGAATAATCCATGACCCTAAACTCAAGCCCTAATAATTCTCTCAGCATCCTTAATTCATCAATGTAAGTATATTAAGTACTATCTTATGACAAACCTTTAGAATCTTCAATCTTTAAAATTATTGTTTACATCTCTGAATAAAAAGAAATAACATAAGAAGTAAGAACATGACCATAACAATCTTTTACTTGGAATTTAACAGATCTAACACTAGAGATTTCATTGCAATCAAAATTTTTGAGTCTTCCTTTAGGGAGTTTTTTGGGAAACATCAAACGTAAACGACAACAAGAATAAGGGGAAGAGAATGGGCCAAAGTTTTTATGATTTATAAATTACTAATCAAATCCTTGTAAGACCTAGAGCCCAACTCAAATAATGAGAACTTATAGATAAAATTATTGACTATTCTTTATTTTCTTCTAACGCCTAAACCTGGTAACGCCCCCCCCCTAATTTTATATATATATATATATATATAATATAAAATATATTAAATATATATAATAATATTATATTTTTTTATTCAATTTATTACATATACTAATTTATCTACAATTCTTTTAAGTATTTTATAAAAACTAAGCTAAAATTTGATTAAACCATTTTTTACTTAAACGCGCTACATCTTACATATGTCTAATCTAAAAAATAACTTATCATTCACCAACAATTTCTATTTTTTAAGAAGAAAAAAGTTGCACACAAACTTCTATATATTCACTATACAACTTACTATTCATTTCTAAATCCACATTAACTCATAAACGCGTTATCACGTAAATCATACCATCTATTTGACAAGTAGCATTGACATGCAATACGCCATTTGCATTTCCCATTAACACTTAGAAACGTAAACAAATGGAATACTTTATCACCCCAAAACACAAACACACACATAAATGAGATGACCCACACACTCTAAATGATTAAATACGCACAATACTTAACCCACAATTAGTGCACATATCAAAATCAACATAGCACACACCATAAACACTAATATGGAACTCTATACCATATCAAAGATATAAACGAACTGTCTCAAATCACTGTTTTTGTCACACCCATTAACAACTACTTTTAGGTCATCTTACAAGCCATTTCATTGTCCACCGTTCATGAACTTAATATTCGAGTTGCATTGTTATAAACTATTCCGGCTTGTCAATTTAAGAACTAAGTCATCTTGTACATACTTATGATTACTTTGTGTGCCTTTTACAAACTATTACTTTGTCCATCTAATATAAACATTGTGGTTGTTAAGCTCGTAAACTAATTGGCCACACCCATATTATAACACACCTTACTGTACATATACTGAACCCGTCACGTAATCATTCTCGATAAACTATTTTGGCTATCATCTCAATCAAATAATTCCGATAATTTTACCAAAATAATCTTGTGCTCATATGTAAACAAAACACTTTGTTTCAAATTTACAAAAGCTTTTTATGGATCTACCAGTTATAATAAACTATATCAAATTTCATACATACTAAGATTTTTTTTAAACATAACACTACATACCATATAAGATTTTTTTTAAACATAACACTAGTTTTGAAAAAATGAACATTTCATCGTTAGTTCCTAATTATACATAGCCTGATCACCTATGTATAATTCAGGAAGAACCATGCTATGCTGGGAGTAGTCACCTTAAAAACTTTGACAATTCATCCTTATTTTCCATTTCTATTTTTTCTCTCTTTTCCTGATACTTTCAATGGGATTATATGGCACTCGTGTTTTATTAATATTTTGCGTGCGTATTCGTGAGTTGTGTTGGTCATGTATACTAGTGATTGTAAGCGCCAAAACTAAATAGATATTTCTCAGCCTTATCACATAGAGACACCACACCCTTAGCCGAGAGACAGAATCCTACTCCTTGTAGTCACGATAATTATAGACTGTCAGAACTTAGAACGTAACAGACTTATCACTCTAATTGATTTATAACCAAGAGAACTAGGAGATTTCCTTCAATATACTTACCTTTTTGCGAGTCAGAATCACATAAATTATGAGATTCTCGTACCGATGAAATTTCTAATGGACCTGAAGTTAAAGTAATGGACGCAATTATTGCAAGAACATGGAACCTCATTGATAGAAGCCTCACCCCCGTTAAGATTAGCCCTTTAAGTAACACCGTCCCATCTACTGTAGACACTAGGTGCTCTGTGAGTTAGCCGACGGAAAGATTACAGAAGTCGATACCAACATTTGAGGTTGTGTACTAAATATTCTAAGTTATCTATTCAAAGTAGACTTAATGCCCGTAGGACTTGGTAGTTTCGACGTTATCATCAGTATAGGTTGGTTAACAGAGTACCATGCCATGAGAAATTGTGATGAAAGATCGTTCGTATCCCCTTAGGTAAAAAAACCTTAACGATTCAAAACAATAGGAGTAATGGATATGCATTGATAGTTGCTAGTAAGCAAATTTGTTTGAAAAGATTGATACGTTGGAGAGGGATAACTTGAGACTCGAAGGCATGTTATGTGTTGGGAGAAAGAAAGTTGACTATCTCCGGCGTAGTATGTCGTATACTCAAAAGGATTTGTAAGACCGAGTTCCTCACCCTAGGGAGCTCCAATATTGTTCATCAAAAAGAAGGATGCTTTAGGATATATATCGACTACCGAGAATTGAACAAGTTAATCATGAAGAACCGTTACCATTACCTAGTATATATGATCTTATCTCTTTTGCTTGAGCATCCTTTGCTTTTTCTAAATCAAGAACCTGTGTTTGCAATTTGGTACATAAAACCATCAAATCAGTTAGTTGCATGCTATCCTCACCACTAGGTTGTGGATCATTGGAAGGTGTGGGTACACTTTCCTCATGCTCTGTCTCATCTTGAGAAACCTCTGCCTCCTGTCTCTGAGTCTTCTTAGATGGTTGTTTCTTCTTGGGTTTAGAGGTTGTAAATGGGTTATCAAGATGTGTACTTGAGTAGAAATCAGTTTGGATACTCTAAACCCACCCACTTCTTCAGAAGGTTAAACCATCATAGTATCAAATAAGGGTGTTATCTTCCCAGAAAAATACTTACCAGCTCTCTTCGTATTAGCAAAAACTTTCTTTGTGTGAAAGGGTTTAACAAATATCTTCTTATGAGTTGACATATCTCTAAGTTGTTGATTAATGAAAACTTGTAGAAAATGTGGATACATCAAGAATTTGATCCCTCTATCTAAGTGTTTCACCATAGCATAAAAAATGTGCTTAGACAGATTAAACTTCTGATTTGTTGCCAAGCATATGATCAAAGAAGCCATTGAACAACTGAACTCATTCCAAGCAGTGGATTTAGCACTAAGGCATTATGTAATAGTGTGAATGAAATACTTCCACTATGGAGAGAAAAAGGCTTTATAAAAAGTAAGCTTTTAAGAAGGCTTTGCATACCCCATACGTGTCAGTTCTTCAAAGATAGTAACAGTTGGAAGACAATCGGTACCTTCTGCATCATCCAAGTGAAGATCTCTCCTAATGCTTGACTCCGTAACGATAACCCTCTTTTTATCAACTAGGGCTAGTAACTGACGCACTCCATTAATTGTTTGTACCTTGGCAGTTGCATAAAATTTGTCAATACGGATTGTAAGATGAATTTGGATTGACCAGTTAAAAAAAGCAGAATTATACAAACTTGCTTTTAATAAATCAATAATCTCTGCAAACCCAATACCACTTGTTCTACAGTTTTTCCAAACACACCAGCGACCACATTGTGCATTTCAACAAACTTAGGGCTTGACATAATGATGATTTTGATGATCAAAGATGAAAATTGAGTTAGGGTTTATGTTTAGAGAGTGTTTGAATGAATAAAATCGAATAAGGAAGTAAATGAAACCCTGAATCGAAGTATTTATAAATTCACCCTCAGCAACAGGAACTTGAACTGACAGCATTAACATATGCCTAACAGCATTAACTGAACCCAACATCATCAACATAAGCTTAGCAGCATTAAAGTATACCAGCAGTAGAAACTAGTATGCTAAGTCAGCAATAACTTCAAAACAACCATAATTACCTAACAAGTCAATCCCAAGAAATCAATTATCATTATCAAAATTTGATGTCTCACAAGCTCTCTTTCAGTTTTTATGCTCACAAATTATCTCTCAATTCTATTGCTCACATAATCAACACATTTATGTTTTTTATGCGACACAAACAGTCTCTCTTTCTATTTTTAAGCTCACTTAATCTCTCATTTCTTTTAGGCTCACCAAGACACTCTTTCTGTTTTTATATGACAATTGTGTATAAAGTTCCATCAATTCCAATTGTTTCATATTGTCCTCCCCACTCCCAAGTGTGTAACCTCTTAAGAGAGGTGGATTATTGGACTGTTTAGATGTAATCTCAAACCTAGTTTAAGCATTCACATCCCCCAATATGGTATCTTGGCACCTGGGACCACTACCTGAACCAATTCCCTAAGGAGTTAATTCATTAAGTGTTGCCATGGATTGGGTCGTTATTTGATGTTACCACTGTCCTGCTCTGCTTTTAAGCTAGAAGCAGTAGTGGCAGCCCTTTCCATTCTATCACCCAACTCCTTATGGACAACCTTACCACCAACCTTTTTCAGGGGGACCACTAGACTGAGGTATCTTGGTGTCCTGACCTCTTTTCATATGCCTAGATGTTTTTGATTCTTTTGAACATACTTTTGATATAACATATCATTCCATCCATACTTGACTGCATATTGACATAATAGACCTCCCCTCAAATAATGCTTAAAGAGATAAGAATTTTGCTCAACAGTTGTAACTTTAGCACCCAAGTCATCTCAACAGCATTAACTTTTGCCTGGCAGTAGTAATTTTCTACTTAACAGTTTTAACTATGTCTTCAATAATTATACAACAACATGCCTCTATTCATCACAAGCACACTAGAAAAGACTAGATAGACATGTAGGAATTCATGAGGATCCATATTTATGCATAACCTATGAATAAAAGTTAAAAACTGTGATCCAAGATCATTAACTTTTCTCAAACATTTCTTTAAAGGTGAAGCATTCAACATCAATATTCAATATGCATTACCTGTAGATATAGTCCATAGGCGGACAAAAATCCAAGATAACAAAGTATTTTCTTATTGACAGCATTAAGTATGACTAACAGTTTTAACAAGCAGTCTTAAGTATAACTAGCATTTTTAATTATACTTAGCAGTATTAATTGAGAAAACTAACAGTATTAATCATTTACAAAACTTTTACAAAAACATAAAGAGATATAGACATTTAAGGATTAAGCATTCCAATACTTGAGACCAAGTACTGAAATCTTCCTACATTAAAACCTTTTGTAAGAAAAGATCTGTACATTATAATTAGTATAATTTTAAAACCAGTTTATATTAACTTTTAGTTATTGCAATCTCGTTATAAAATGATGCCTAATCTCAGATGTAGGTGATTTTAAAGAATATTGAACAGGATTTTCAATAATGCAGATAAGTACTTTTATTGTCAATATTAATGACAGTGTTCATGAAATTGTACCCATAATCCAACAATTGGTTTTGAATCTAGAGGTACTATCCATAACAACAAGCAAGCATCATCACATATTCAGCTTCAGTTGTAGAAGTAGCAACCATAGTTTGCTTCTTACACTGCCAAGATATCAACCTGTTTCCCAAAAACAGACATCCTCTAGTTGTAGACTTCCTATCTTGAGTTGCTCCAGCATAGTCATTATCAGTGTAAGCAGCCAGTTCAAATAGAGAATCCCTAGAATACCAAAGGCCTAAAGTTGGCTTGCCTTTCAAGTATCTAAAAATTCTCTTGACTTCTAAGAGATGAGATATCTTTGGAGTAACTTAAAATCTAGCACATGCACACACTGCAAACATGATATTTGGTCTAGATGCAGTGAGATACATCAAAGACCCAATCATTGATCTATAAAGATGTACATCAACATCATCAGCATCTCCATCCTTGACCAAAGGTTTTTCCAAATCAACAGGAGTTGAAGCAGACTTCACATCAGAGTAGTTGAATTTCTTCAAAATCTCAGCTACATATTTATCCTGACTGATAAATATTCCATCTTCCTTCTATTGTAATTGTAATCCTAGAAAGAAAGTAAGTTCTCCCATAGAACTCATCTGAAACTTATCCTTCATTAGCTTCTCAAATCCAGTGCATAACTCCTTGTTTGTAGAGCCAAAGATAATGTCATCTACATAGACCTATACAAGCAAAATATCCCCTTTTTGCTTCTTGATAAATAATGTCTGATCTATCTTGCCTCTTTTAAACCTATTGCTCGACCTATATTTAGCCAAAGTTTCATACCATGCTCTTGGTTCTTGATGCAAACCATAAAGTATCTTGACCACCTTGTAAACTTTGTCTGGATGGTTAGGATCTTTAAATCCTGGTGGTTGAGTAACATAGACTTCTTCCTTAATGGTTCCATATAAGAAAGCACTCTTTACATCTATTTGATATACCAGAAAACCCATAAAAGAAGCATAGGCTAAAAATAATCTTATTGCCTCAATTCTTGCCACAGAAGCAAAAACTTCTTCATAGTCTATACCTTCTTGTCTATGACCCTGTGCAACTAACCTTTCTTTATTCCTAATCACAATCCCTCTTTCATCTTTCTTGTTTTTGAAGACCCATTTTGTTCCAATGGCCCTCTTCCCAATAGGCAAATACAAAAGTTTCCAAACCTGTTGGAGTTTGAATTGCAAAAGTTCTTCCTGCATTGCTTCCACCCAAGATAAATCAGATAGAGCTTTAGCAATGCTTTTGAGTTCAATCTGTGATAGGAAACAAGCATATAAACAAGTATTCAGGGTATCATGTGTTTTCTGTTCATATACAGCACTGAGAAGCCCTTGTTTAAAAGTAGGTTTTGTCATTCTTCTTGTTTGAACAGATGACTTCACATCACCAATCACATTTTTAATAGGGTGATCTTTATGAATTCTTGTATTAGGAGTGGTTGGAACTGTATAGGAATTAAGGATGTTCCCCAAATCAACTTCTGGTTCATCTTCATCACTGAAGAACTCAACATGAGTGGCTTCAAGTGTATGACTAGCTCCCATTTTAAACATGTCTTTAGGGCTATCTGGATCATATGAACTAGCAGTATTAACTGATGGATCAACAGTATTAAGTTTAAAACGACCAGTATTAACTTCAGGACTAGTAGTATTAACATGTTGTCCAGCAGTATTAACTTCCTTAGGACTGCTATCATCTTTAGACATATCTTTTTCATCATTCTTATTATCTGGACCATCTTCAACCTGCTTTTGATCATCAGCAGCAGATTTTGGTTCACCATTACCAACATCCTTGGAAGGTGAATCAAAGTATGAAGCATCTTTCCAAATTGGCATCACAATGCAATCTTGACTGATTTCTTCTTTCTGAGTAGATGTACCTGCATTAAGTTCTCCTTGTGTACCTGCAGATTCATTTGAGATTGTACCTGCGGCTACTTTGTACATAATTCATAGATTGGGTTAGAGAATCAATATCAAACAACCACTTTGGACCATTCCTTTCTATCATAGGCTTATTCTCTAAAAACCCAATATGCAAGTTTTCTTCTACCCTCCTGGTTCTTGTGTTGTATACCCTAAAAGCTTTACTACTCAAGGAATATCCAATAAAGAAACCGTCATCACTTTTGTCATCAAACTTGCCTAAATTGTCTAAAGTATTAAGAATGGTAACATGACATCCAAATGGTCTCATAAAGCTTAGAGCTGGTTTAAAACCTCTAAAAAGTTCATAAGGTGTCTTGTTATGAGGCTTGACTACTAAGACCCTATTTTGTACATAGCAAGCAGTACTAACTACTTCAGCCCAAAATGTAGTAGGTAGCTTAGAGTCATCTAACATGGTTCTAGCAGCCTAAATTAGTGTCCTATTTCTCCTCTCAGCCACACCATTTTGCTAAGGAGTCCTGGCTACACTATATTCCCTCTTAATACCTTTCTCTCTGCAAAAATCATCCATTACTTTGTTCTTAAACTCTGTTCCATTATCACACCTGATTATTTTTACTTTCTTATCCACTAGGTTTTCTATTTCTTTAATAAAGTTCTTAAGGATCTCACTGGTTTCATCCTTAGTTGCTAAAAAGAAAACCCAAGTAAACCTGCTATAATCATCAGTGACTACTAAGTAATACTTCTTATACATTAAACTACTCATAAAAGTTGGACCAAACAGATCCATATATATCATAAACAAGGGCTTAGTAATTGGATTCAAAACCTTGGACTTACAAGAAGCTCTGTGTTGCTTCCTTTTAAGACAAGCAACACAGGTTTGGTCATTTTCAAAACGTTTTGTAGGTAATCCTCTTACAAGATTATCCTTAACAAGCTTGTTTATGTTCTTAAAATTAATGTGACCAAGTCTCTTATGCCAGAGCATTGATTCATCTGATGTAGCCTTTGCAACAAGACAAGTTAAACTCTCTTTAGGAACAATGTTCTTCATATCAAAACTGTACATGTTGTCCTTTCTAGGAATTTTAAGAAGTATCTGACTTTCATTAGGCAGCTTAAAATTAGGAGATAGGACAAGACATTCAGTGTTAGTAAAAAGGACAAAGATTTTTTTGTCACACATCTGTGAGACACTAAAAAGATTGAATTTTTAACTCATTGACAAATTATACATCTTCAAAATCAAGACTATCAATTTTAAGTATTCATTTACTAGAAATTCTACCACCATGTGCTCCTCCGCCAAATGTAACATAACCTCCTTCAAATTCCTTGAAATCTGAGAGATAAGCTATGTTCCTAGTCATGTGCCTTAAGCATCCACTATCAACAAATCATGTGTCATCTTGTTGTGGCTTGCCCTACACATAAAAATAAGGAAATTAGATTCCTTTGGGGACCCAAGCCATCACTGACTTGGATCTGCCTCGTGCATCAATGTAATTATGCTTCTTCAAGGTGATTGATGCACTGTCAGGTTTGGTAGATCTCCAAACCCAACATGCTGAGGTCTTGACAGCATTTGCCTGATTAATCCTAATAGCATTAACAACTGCAGAATTTGGCCTAGCAGTTTTAACTACTTTTGGCCTAGCAGTATTAACTACTTGTGCCTTGGCAGTATTAACTTTTTGAGTAAACCTTTTGTTGGTTAATACTGTTTTTGCTTGAAAGGGTCTTCTTACAGTTGATTGTGCTATTTTTGAAAAACATGGCATTGATTTTGCACTAAAAACTATAGATTGGTTATGAGCAGTGTTAATTATCCTGGTAGTATTAAATGATTTTAGGCTAGTCTTCATTAAAACTGCTTTTGGAACCATGTTCCTTTAAGCATTAGGGTGAGTCCATTTAGCAATATAATTGTAGATCACCCTTTTATATGTATTCTCATATACCATCCCTTCCCTTTGATGGTATTTACACTGAGCCTGTACAAGATTAAAACTCCCACAAATAAAGCAAGCTTTGTTATACTTCATAAAATCGCTCCTTAGTTGATTGGACTTTTGTCCATTCCAATTTCTCTGATTCCCTCTAGGAGTTTGTGATCTATACATCTCAGCATAGCTAACTTACTTTTTAACTGGTTTTTCATGATTTTTAGGTTTGACAAACTCTACCTTTTTATCAACAGAAAAAATAGTTTGTTTATCAACATTAAGTGAAGACTCAACAAAGCTACTTGTGTCTTTTGATACTTGTTCTTTTACCAAAGTGTCATCAGAATTTTCCTTAGAATCATCTGATTTTTTATCATTAACAATGTTAGACTCTTGCTTACTATTCTCAGTACCATAACCTTTGAATTTAGGCTCTTTGAATTTATCAAGACCAGAATAAGACAAATCAAGCTTTTTAGGTCTATTATAGATTAAAGGATGAGGTGGAGGAACTGCACTATACCCCAAACCATTTTTACTTTTGTCAGTTATCTGACTCTCTAACAACTTGTCTAGGTCTTTTAAGGCTTTATCAAATTTCTCAATTTTAAATTCAATACCCTCTTTTTCTTTCTCAACTTTTTCAAACTCACTTTTAAGTACATTTATTTCATAGTCTTTGCAATCTACTTCCCTTTTAAGAACTCCAACTTCTTCACTAAAAAGAACCTCATTCTTTCTATAAGTGATAAGTTGTTCTTCTAGAGTTGTTAAACCTCTTTTATATGTAGTTGCTGTAAATTCAGTTTGATTAAGCTTAACAATTAAATCATCACACTGTTTCTTAAGAGTTTCATAGTTTTTCAGACAAGTTTTAGAGCAAGTTTTATCAGTGTATACCTCAGAGTCTGAAAACGCAATTAGAGCCATGTTTTTCTAAACATGTTCTTCTGCCATGTCACTCTAGTCAAAACCTACACCATCTATAGCCAACATTGCGTTTGAAGATGTGTCTTCATTGTTTCCTTGCTTCATAGTGTTGTCTTGATTTCTGAACTGACCTTCTTTGTTCCTTGGTGCTCTACATTCCCTGGAAATGTGTCCCATCTTATGACAATTAAAACACTCTACCTTGGATTTATCATACCCAGCTGTATCATTAGCATTAATGAAAATTTTCTTGCCTGTCCTCTGATAGTACCTCTTTACCCTCATACTTAGCAGAGAGAGCTACCACTTCAAATCCATTGCTTCCAGATCATCTTCATGTATTTGCTCTAAGTCTTGATGTAGGAGATTAGAACCATTGGGATTCTCAACCATGAAAGCATACACATCATTATCACTGAAGCTAGCAGTACTAACTTGAGGACTAGCAGTGTTAACATTAGAGCTAACAGTATTAACTTCATATGCAGACTTAGCAGTATTAATATCATTAGTACTGCTAGTGCTTTGAGCAGTCATAAAGGCTAATTTTTGAGCACCACTACTTGCACAAACATATTTCTTTACCTTTTGTTCAACAATTTTGAAGTTGTTGTACAAATCATCAATGCTCATTGTTTTAATTTTAGCCTTATTCATCCAGACTACAACATGAGTATTCCACTCAGAAGGCAAGCTGCTTAAAAACTTTGAATTTAAGACTTCTTGAGAGATGACTACACCCAAAATTACAAGCTTACTAACAATCTTCTGAAGCCTGTTAAAGATAGAGTCAAGAGACTCTGCATTTGATGCACTAAAATTTTCATATAGTTGCTTCAAAAGTGTCT
>BQNB010048621.1:17431-42473 GCA_026074375.1 Tanacetum coccineum
AGGCTAGGATGATTTAAATCTAAAACGTAGACGAAAATGTAAAAACGCGAGGGTTAAAAACCTAAATTACACAATTTTAATCCTAGAAAAAATTTTAAACTCAAAATAGATCCTACTAGACTAAAAACGAAGTTTAAAAAAAACTAGACTAAAAACGGAGTTCGTTTGGACAAAAAACGAGTCAAATCAAAAACGGTGACGGATCCCGTTCTTTAAAAGGTGAAACTTTGCAAAAATGACCCTACATATGTAAATTTATTTTTCCTAGAAAATACACAATAAAAGAAAATTTTAAAAAAAAGATTTGTATTTTTCTGATTATTATTTTATTTTTTATGAATTTTCTAAGATTTTAAACAAAATAAATTATAAAAAATACGAAACGATTTTATAAAAATTTGAAAAAATTACAGAAATTAAAATAGGCTGAGACAATCCTAGGAAAAATAGAATAAAGTTCCCAGCTTATCTCGATAAGCTGGAATAAGCCCGAAAAAGCCCGAAAAAGCTTATAAGCTTAAATGCCAAAAAGGCTTTATATATTTGATAAACAAACACTCTACCGGATGAGCTATTGTAGCACAACGGTAGAGTGTGTGTTTATAAAGGGTAGAGGGTGTGAGGTCGGGGGTTCGAGCCCTAGCTCACCCCTAACTTCCACTTTCCCCTTTTATTTTTATTTTTTGAAAAAAAAAATTACAACTTTGAAGACAAGACAGAAATAAGCATTTTTGCTAACTGAAACTTTTTATGAAATCTACAAATAAGCACAGCAATAAGCAAATCAAACAGACAGAGAGCTTAACTTCACAAAAGGTACAAAAGGCTTATTTTTCTTTGGCTACTTTGAGGACAATTAAGCAAAGGACAAGCAAGAAAGGCAAACAAAACTACTTAAGCAAGCGTAATGAGCAATGAGGAACAAAATAGAGCAAAGAAAAACAACTGGATAAGCTCAAATAAGCTCAACAATACTATCAATGAGTTAGAACTGTTATCTTTCACAAATGAATGATAGGCTTAAATTAAGAACTTAATAAGCAACAAGAGGGCAAATAAGCTGACAAAATGATGACAAAATAAATCTAAAAAGAAATGAACAGGAATCTTAGGCAAATAAGCTCTAATGAATAACTCAGCACCAGGGTAAGTACACTAAGCCAAACAGCCTACTGGGGGCTTTTCCAGCTTAATTTTAAGCTGTCAAATTGAGACTAAAACCCAAGTTGCTTACTCCACTAGATAGCTGAACCAACAAGCTACACAAATCATTAAAATGAAGGTGATTTGAATTTCATTTAAGCCCTGAAACAACCACCTGAAAAGAGACAGTCTTCCTCAGCAGCTGCTGGTTTTTTTTTTGTTTTTGAAAAGTGAAAAATACTTTTGCAGGCTTATCAATAAGCTATCAATTGAAGTCCACAGTTAGATATGAAGCAAAAAAATTAAGGAGGCTTTCAAATAAGCTTTGTGCAAGCAAAATACAGGACTTTTAACAGGATTAATCTAATCAAAATTTGATAAAAAAAACAAAAACTGAACTCTTAAGTATGCTTTGTGACTTTGGCAGGTTAACTCAAAACTTAAAGAGACAAATTGCAGTCTAACTCCAACCCATGATGCTGCAATGGGGACTTAAACAAGTGTGAAAAACAGCATCTAAGGATCCTTAATCAAATTAGCCAAATTAAGAACCTAAGGAAACCACATATTTAAACCTGGACACTTAAAACCTTGAAAAGTTAATTTAAACTATGACAACCTTTAAAATCAGACTGAATAACTCTAAATCAGTTTGTTAAGTGTGGCTTAGTGTCCAAACCCAATGGAATCACCATTTTGACCTATTTGAGGGCTTATGCCAAACACCCCTTAAGAATCTCAAAATCAAAATTTTAAACTAATCTAACTTGGTTAAACTTGGGAAATGACTAAACATATTAAAGATATGATGTTACAGTATAAATAAGCAAAAGTTCAACAGTAATAAGCACTTTTTAAATAAGAAAGCTAATAGGCAGTTTAGACTAGAAATAGGCAGATTTGACTTAACTGGAATTTAACTATCTATGATAAACTTAAATGCAAATTAGAGGCATAAATAAGCTAAGCAAAGGCCACAAAGGGACCACACGATACGACACTAATAACGGCCTAATACGCCATTGAACCGTAAAGGCTTCAACTCTAGTTACACCTGTTACCCCTAGGTCCTACGCTATGACAAGAGTTCCCCCCGGCACCTAATGGCTTCTTTGGCACCAAATTCAACCCTTAAGCCCATCCATGATTCGGCTTATTACCCAATGAGCTTAATAGCTTATATGAACAGTAACTTCTATCTTTAACAAAGGAAATTTAAAAAGACACTTGTTGATTTTATTGAACTTCTAAAATAATTTACAACTGAAAATGAGCTTATAACATTTAAACAAAGATAACCTAAACTGAAAATTACATAAACTTTAAAACTTTAAATTTCTAAATTACACTAAATTATATTTCTCTGGTGCTCTTGGTCTTCTTTCTTTTATAGCTGTGAGGGTTGAGCTTGTTGTGTTTGTTGTGTGAGGAGAAATCCCAAAGTAATTTTAGCCATTGATCGAACCTTGTGCTTCTTTGAATCATCTCAGCCATTGGGAATTAGCATTGAAGAAGCGTGGGATTGCCGCCATTGAACAGTAAAAATGTCTTAAAATAAGTTAAAATGTACCCTTGGTCCTAAGCTTTGACAAGAGGTTACACAAAAAAAAACAAAAAACAAACTCATAAGGCTTCTTTGGCACCAATTCAACCTTAAGCCCCATCCATGAATCGCTTAATACCCCTTGAGCTTTAGGCTTATATGAAATAACTTTTATCTTTAACAAAGGAATTTAAAAGGACACTTTGAATTTTATTGAACGTCTAATTATATTTACAACTGAAAAAATTGAGCTTTATAACATTTAACAAAGATGAACCTAAACTGAAATTACATAAACTTATTAAAATCTTTAAATTTTCTAAAAATTACACTAAATTATTATTACTGCTGTTTTTTATGCTCTTGGTCTTCTTTCTTTTATAGCTGTGAGGGTTGAGCTTGTTGTGTTTGTTATGTGAGGAGAAATCCCAAAGTAATTTTAGCCATTGATCGAACCTTGTGCTTCTTTGAATCATCTCAACCATTGGATTAGTCATTGAAAAGTGTGGGATTGCCAAATGGGATTAGGGGTTTAGTGGAGGGGAGGTAAAGGTTTTATCTGGGTAAACATGGAGATTGTGTTTTGGGGAGAGGGAAGGTGATTACGTGAAGGATTTTGTTTTGGGGAAGAGAAGCAGGAAAATGGCGGGAAGAAGGGTTTTATAAAAGGGTAGGGATAACAGGGGTGAGTTTGGTGGTTTGCCAACTTTGGCCCCTCAACCATATATACTCTATTTCACCCTTAATCATTATGGTGTAAAGTTATTTAGGGGTTGGCAAAAATAGCCCCTCAAAGTTTTAAATCTTATTGCACCGCAAGTCCTAGTGGGGAATAACTTTTAAGATATGGCAGAATCAGCCCCTTAAGTTATAAATACCATTCTTTTCATCAAGTCTTTGAAATCCAAGTTTAAAAACTTGGCAACTTCAGTCCCTGAAGTTGTAAATTGACTTTGCTTTGACTTGACTTTGTCGGGGTTGACTTTCCTGTTGACTTTTTGACTTTGACTGACTTTGGCTTCGATTTGACTTTGGATTTTGGCTTTTACTCACGCTCTTTTCATTCTCGCACTCGGTTTTGTTTGTTTTTGCTTGCTTTTTCGTCCTTTTCTTGAATATTCGTTTCCTGCACAATTCAAATGTAAAACATACAAATACAATGTATTTTTGGTACGTTTTTGGTCATTTAAGTTCGTTTTTAATGGAAAATAGTATGTGTAATTAAGCACATACCAACAGTTTTCGATGGGTCACCAATAACTTGGTCTAGAGGATGATCTTTTGTCCAAATGTGAGTTGAGGGTTGTACTTGATGGAAATTTTGCACATTTGATGGTTCTAGAGCCGTTGTAGATGACTCAATTTCCTCACGACTTGGAGGATTATATGGAACAAACTATGCATTACCATCAAAATTAGCAAAATCTTCTTGATTAAATTTATCAGCCTCGGTCAAAGAGATTGGAGAAGTTTGTTCGTCAGATATAGTGACAACAGTAGGAGCCTCATGTGCGTCATCAAAGATTGAAGATGTGGAAGATGAATCTTCATGAACTTAAGTCGGTTGTGCAGCGGAATTGATGGTTGTATCAGAAGATGTCTTCTCAAAATATTCTTCAAACATCGAACCGAACAAATTCTCCAAATCTTCTTTGGATAGAGTATTTATTGGTTCTACTGATGAATTATGATTGTTGAATAGTTGAAGTTCGGGTTCTAAACTGTCATGTTCAGAAGCCATAGCTGTGAGCTCGTCAAACTTGACATGAATGGTCTCCATTATCATTTGGTCCGTCGGTTATAAATTCAAAAGCCTGTTGATGTTTTTAAATAACCAATAAACACCCCAATGTCTGCTTTCGGTTTCATTTTTCCAATATCATCACGGTCATTTATTGGATAACACAATGAGCCAAACACATGAAAATATGAAATATTTAGTTTTCGACCGCGTAATAGCTCATAAGGTGTTTTGTTGTATCGTTTATGGATGATTGACCAATTTTGAGTAAAACAAGCTATAGCCATTGCTTCAGCCCAAAGAAATTCAGGTAACCGAGAAAAGATAAGCATTGTGCGAGCAGCCTCAACAAGAGTACGATTACGTCTTTCAACTACTCCATTTTGCTAAGGTGTTCGAGCAATTGAAAATTGTTGCATGATGCCTAACTTTTCATAATGAGCTTTAAGAGATGTGTTTTTGAATTCAGTACCATTGTCAGTACGAATCTTACAAACTTTGGCTTTGTAATTCAATTGAGCTTGAGCAATGAATTTCTTGATGATCTCTGGAGTTTCATCTTTCGAGCGAAGAAAATAAACCCATGTATATCTAGAAAAATCATCCACTATCACAAGAATATACTTCTTTCCATTGATCGAAGCTACCCTCATTGGACCGCATAAATCCATATGAAGTAATTCCAATTTGGAATGATCACTTGGAACCAATTTAGGTGGATGAGAAGCTTTCTTGCTTTTTCCCCTTTCACAAGCAGAACAAAGGTGATCCTTTCCATATTTGAACTTTGGTAGACCGTCAACCAAGTCAAGTCTGGTAAGATCGTTTATGGTACCAAAATTAAGATGTGACAGTCTTCGGTGCCATAACCATGACTTTGTTGAAGTTGCTTTGGACATGAGACAAACGGGTGAAGAAGCAGCCATGTCAGAAATGGAGATAGTATACAAATTGGAATCACGTCCACCTGTGAGCAAATCATCTCCTTGCAGATTTCGTACGTAACATGTATTGGAACGAAAAGCCACTTCTAAATCTCCATCACAAAATTGTCCAACGCTAAAGAGGTTATGTCCAAGACCTTCAACATAATATACATGACAAATAGTGATATTGCCATGTATATAATCGCCATAGCCTGTGATTGCTGCAAAATTATCATTTCCAAAGCGAACGGTGCCCATGAATTTCTCAATGAAATTTCTCAATAGTGACCGATCACCCGTCATATGCTTTGAACAACCACTGTCAACAACCCACAGAACGATCTGAACTACCTGCAACACAAGAAGAGACAACACATGGACAACTGGGCAATTTGACTACCCATTTCTTAACTGAAACCGATGGTTTCTCAGATGAACGAGTATTATGAACATTCGGTTTTACACTGACAGGAGTCCAAATAACATTTGGTTGTGATTCAAACCACTTTTGCCAAATTCTACTTGTTTGAATCTTGTTCTTTGTAAATGTGTTTAACGGTTTATGTCGCAAATTTCTTTTCTTAATCCTAGACGCACTAGAAACCTTATCCTTAGCTTTTGAGGCACTTTCTACATCAATCTTAGATTTAGAAACTACAGAAGTAGTATCTAGAGTCTTAGATTGTGTCTCTTTCTCAGAAAACCTAGTCTTAGGAGCTACGAAAGTAGTTTCTGAAGATTTTGATGTTCTAGAATTAGTGAAGAAGGTTCTACGAACATTCGAACGCACATTCAATTTAAGCTTTGCAAGACATTTATCATGACAAGGAATAAGCACATTTTGCATACAAGAAACACATAACAAAGTTTTTACTTTAGAAGCGTTTACAACATCAACATCAATTACATTCTCCATATTCGAAATAACATTTGCAAATGTATTATCTGTTTGCTTATTTTTCCTAACATAAACTGCTACATTCTTTGCTTCTTTCTTAGAGTTATCTAAGACACTGTGCGCAACATGTGAATCTCTACTCATTGGTCTTCTAACTCTAGATGTAGCGTTCATTCCTGTAGAAGATAAAGCACTCTTAGTCTTGTTTATCTTTGATTCTAGTGTTGTGACAACTCTGTACATTCCTGGTCTAATGACATTTGTGTTTTGATTTGCCCCTGTTTGTTTGGTAGGTGAAGTCTATAAAGTGATTGGTTTTGACACAACATGGTTTTCTTCTATTTTGGGAACATCCGTTTTCTTTTGAAAATCGTGTTTGTTTAGTGGTGTGACACAAAGAAGAGATTGATAACCATTTGTTTTGTCAAACTTAGTATTTACAGACTTACCTTTTTCAACTTTTTCCAATCTTGTCTTTAACTCAGATATGGTAGATAAAAATTCTGATTCTCAGCACGAATAGCACCATATGCATATGTTTTCTCAGACACATGAACAATTAATTCATCCATTTCCTTTTGAGTTTGAGACCGTGTCTTTTTGATTGAATCGAAAAGCTTTTGATATTCTAGTTTGACATTGTCACGTTCTTTTATCAAAGATTGTACTTTAAAATACAAAGACACGTTCTCATTCTCAAGTTTCTCCAACTTTGAAATCCAAGAGTAATCAAGCGGATTTGTGTTCTTATTCTTCGAAGTTGAATCCCATTTATGTTTTTCTTTTTCATGTTGTAACTGTAATTCCAAATCAACATTTTGCTTTTGACATCTTTGAACATCTTTTTCAGGAAATTTTATTCTTGCTTGCAACTTATCTATACATTCATGATTTAACAACACACACAGCTCAACATCATGTTTGAGTGATGCTTCCAAAAGTTGATCTTTCAAAACAACATACTAATTCAACTTCAATGCATGAAGATACTTCCAAAAGTTGATCTTTCAAAAAAATCCTTTGCTTTCTCTAGTTCATAAAGTTCACTTTCTGTTAGACTCAAAACATCTTTCATCTCTTTTATATGCCCCTGAAATAGTGGTCTTAAAAGAATCAAAATAGAACTGCATACTCGTTTTTCGAATTGTTTTGAGCTTGATCTGACAAAAATCAATGAGTTGTATTCGTCAAGGTGAAGTATAAAAATGCATGCTCTTTTAGCAGTACTTTTGAAGTTAATTCAGACAACCTTTGAAAATAATTTTTTATTTTATCTAATTCATGATCAAAGTGACTCACTCAACATTGAGCCGGGATTGTAGGAGTGGCTTTGAATCTTTGTCAAGAAGGAATAAAAGAAGGGTGGAAAATATTTATTGTTCAGCAGAACGTTCTATTTTGAGGAACAAAGTCTTATAGAAGATCATTTATTTGTGCATAATCAATTGTCTAACAATTCTATTTATTTGCAACAGCAATTGGGTCATTCATTTTTTCATACACTTTTTGTTGACTTTTGGAAGCCTTATCAAGAGTGTCCTCAGTATCTCTAATATTCAAAGAAATCTTTGAATTACCTAAAGTAGAGGCATGATATAACTTTGGACATTGTGAAATTGCTTACTTGAGTGTATAAGGATTCGGGTACCCCAAACCATGTTTTAATTACTGATCATACACAGACAATGGCTTTGGTCCAAGCATAAACATTCCTTGTAATGAATTGCCAAGTTTCAAAATTAGATCAACATTCTTTTTTAGTTTGGCCTCAAGATCTAGAACAGTGTCATGATATTTATCCTCATTTTCAATCATTTGTCTTTTTAAAATAAAACGAGTCTTTAGAAGTTCCTCATTTTGCCGTTTGTAATCTTTGACATCGAAATCTAATTTATCTCGTTGTTTGTCTAGATCTCGAATAATATCTCGATCACGAACAAATTAAGACTGGGCTTGTTGATTAAAATGTTTTGCATGTTTATCGGCCTTAAGAAATTCATTGAGATAATTATTATCCCCGTTTATGTTTTCCAAAACCCGAACCCTTTCCTTATACAACTCAAGCTGACTAGTCAAAGTCGTGTTTTGTTTTTGAACTTTTTGAGCAAATATTTGTTGTTTTCATCTTCCTGATTATCATTTCTAGCTATGGCTCTAAACTCTACATAGATCAGGAACATGTGTATCTTTTTTCAACTGAACTGCCCACTATTAAAATTCCCTTAGGTGAATCAAATTATATTATCGCTATAAATTTGATCATCACCAATAGGACTATTAATAATTTTAGTATGATTTGGATACATTTGTTCATTTTCAGTATTGGATGAAGATTGTACCTCACTTATAAATGCAGAATCATAGCTTGGCCCAACATCATAAGTGTTATCAGCTGGTTAAATTCTGGCCATTAAGCATACGTTTGCACTGAGTTCTTCATTTTCTTCCATCCTTAAAGCATCAGCAAATAGAAAATCATTTTGCTCACCAGTAAGAATTACTCCAGCTTTATCCTGTTTTGCCAGCAACATTTGTTCCATGAAGTATTTCGAGTCCCGAACTCTTGGCTTTGGACAATTCCCAGCATAATGTCCCCTTTTCCACACTGCAGTTGTACATTGAACAGTCGAAGATGTTTCCCTGAAGACGAGTTACGAAGAGTCCTTGAACATTTTCCGGTATCTCATTTGGGAGCATTCGATCCATCTACAATTTCCTCCTGAACATAAGCTCATCTATTATTTCTTCCAGCATTACCAGAGTTCCTGCTTTGAATATTCACCCTGTCACCTTGAATGATTGCTTGGTTTCTGGCATTGGATGAAGTGCGAAGACGATTATTTGTTACGAATAAGGAAATGATGATCATTAATGCAATCAAAGAGAGATCTCAATGATCGTCCCTTGGGAGAAGATTGTTAGGATTGATAAAAGTGACGATCTTATTGAGATAAATGTCTTATAATAAATAATGAAATATTATTGTGTAATAGGTTAGGTAGATGGTAAATAGTAAAAGACTATAAGTCAAAGGGTCTAAATTGTAAATGTCTAGAAGACAAGGGCTCCATGGTCATTCATTGTAAAAGGGTATAAATACCCCTCCACCACCTCATTTGTGAGGTGTGTCTTTGGGTGTCTCTAGGTGTTTCTTAATCTCATTCTATCTTTTCTCTAATCCTCCTCCTCCTTCTTTCTCTCTCTAAACTAAACACTCTATTGCTTATTGATCCTGAATTTCAGACCTCACAAGTGGTATCAGAGCTGCAGGAGCGATTTAGTGTTGTTTTGGAGAGCTTATTCAGACAGCTTATTACGTCAGCTTATTCCAGCAGCTTATTTCGAGCTAATTTTGAGCTTATTTGATCTTATTTTGTGCTTTTTCTGTTCTGATTTGCTGGGCTTATTCTGTCATTTTTAGCTTATTCTGATTTTCGTATGCTTATCGAGTCAAATCTGCTTATTAGCTTATTTTATGCTTGTTTTGCTAATTTCAGTTGTGTTTGATGCAACTGAGTTTGATTGCTTACGGTTATATCGTAAGAATCTTGGCAAGATTAGTGTAAAATCTGCTTATTTGTGCTTATTTTTTATATTCAGCAGATTTTTGAGTCAAAATCAGTAAAATTTGTTACGAAAATCAAATTCAGTAAAAAGTTTGTTACAAGAACTTTGACTGGTCAAACTCAGTAGTGTAACTGATTTTTCAGACTTTCGACTTTCAAAATTAATCGTTGACCAGTCAAATTCGGTATTATCAAGATTGAAATTGAAAAAGTTAGGAAAAGTAGATCTCAGATTTGTTTCACTAATATTTGTTGTTATAAGTCAAGATCTTTAAAAGATCATGTTAAATGGGAAAACTTATCATCACAGACTAAATTCGAATACAGATTTCAACAAGAAAACTCAAACCACTCTCGGATAAAAACCAAACATCAGGATCTAAAATTGTACAAAACTCAGATTTTGTTGTTATCATCATAGATCCAAAACAATACTCGGAAACACAAATTCGGTAACAAGAAACAAGAAATCAAACTCGGATCCATTCTTCGTCAAATCCAAGACACGAAAACAGTCTAAGAAAATCAATCTCGGAAAATCAAACTCGGAACAAGATTGATCTCAGATTTTTTTTTATCATCACAGATCCACATCCTTTTTCAAAAGATCAAAATCGGAACAAAGCTCAAACGTCAATATTCATTTTCAAAACTTACCTTTCAACATAAATCAAACAACAAAATCTAAACAAGTTACGAGAATCTTTTTGAGCTAAAGAAAACAATAAACGAAAAAGAAAACTAGAAAATAAAATCGAATTATTATTTTTAGATCTCAGTTAGGGTTATTTCGTATATCTTTTTCAAGACAAAAGATCTTTCAAGATCTCAAAGCAAAAACCCTCATCATCATAGATCAAATTTTTGATGTATAACATCTGTTAATTTTCGAAACCCTCAAGAAAAGATCAACAACTATAAAAGTCTTGTGATCCATCTTTATTTCAGTTAGTAATCGAAAAGTAACAACAAAATCAATAAGGAAATTTACCTGTTTGTTGTGAGAAGGCAAAAACAAGGATCATCAATCTATCGATTGGATTATTCGTTTGCTTTGGTTCGTTCGGTACACAAGAAAAAGATACAAGATTTATTGTGTTTTGTGTTTGTATCTTATATGATTGTGTTTGTTTGACCGAGTGAAATAATAAAAGAGTGAGAGATTTGGAGGGCACTGTGTGTATTAATACGATAGGGTTATGGTTCTAGTCAGTGTAAGAGTGGAGTTGTATTATATCAATTGTGTGAAGGGTGGTGTATATTGGGCCTTATCAATTTTATAAACAAAGTGTTGGGCTTCGTGTGGATAGATTTTTTCGTGTGGATTGATTGTCAAAGTGTTTTTTTTTTTTTGTGTTGTTCTGTATTGAGCGAAATTTTGGTTAAATTGTTAGACAACGGTTTTTTTTGCGTATAGATTTTGCGGATATATTTTTCGAGAGTGATTAAAAAAAAATTGAGTTGAATTTTTGGTTCGTGTTGGATACTTTGGATTGAATTTTTGGGTTTGTGTTTTGACGCGCGTATTATTTTGGGTTCGATGTGGATAATTTGAAAGAGAAAATGGGATCAAACGAGGAAATAATTCAATTACTTCAAAAGACACAAACAATTTTTAAACAAACACAACGAGACAAAAATGAAAAATATCTTAATGATATTATTCAGTTACAAGATAAAATCAAAGATCTTGAAAACGTTGTTTGTAAAATGGGCAGATCAACTAGACACAACGTCAAAAAAAAGCTTCGGTTCTCTTACAAATAGACAAAAGCTTTCATGATAACTTACATAAGTCGGGTGTTGATATAACGTATTCTTGTGTTCTTTTACAAGCTTATGCTAAAATTCCTAAGTTGTATCGTGCTTATGAACTTTGTGATAAAAATGAACTTTGTGATGCTGAAAAGAGTCAATTAAAAATGAATGAGTTTCAAAAAGATGAAAAAATTTCAGATTAAAGATTCACACCAATTGATTTACGAAAGTTGAACAAACTATATAAAGAGTTTGTTCCCTCAAAAACAGCTTTTGAGCCTTCCTGTTAAGCAAACATTTCTTTACCTTTTTCTATTTATTTCCCTTTCTTAAATATTTGGAAAAAACAAACCATGCCGAAGTGAGTTACCTTTTGAGTCAACGAATTATTCAATATAAAAGTTGGATTTGAAAATTCATGTCTCTGTATAATACACCAGAAACAGTAAAAGGGAAAGCAGTATTTTACACATCAAAGGCAAAGATAGAACGTAATGATTTTTGTCGAGAAAAAGTCAAACCACTTCTTATGAATTACAGGTTTACTTTGATGACTTTCAGAATCTATTTCAAAGGGATATAAAAGAAATGAAAGATGCATTTGAGCAAAATGATGTCTATCTTGATGAAATTAAGAATCAAAATGATTTGTTGAAAGATCAACTTTTGGAAGCATCCTTAACGTGAAGATAAATCAAAATCTTGTCATATAACTTCTTGTGTGGCAAATAAAGGAATAAGGATTTACATGATGGAATTGAAAGAATTTCAAAGAGTCAAAGATGTTTCAAATGAGAGTAAAAAAGTTGATACAAGCATGTAATGATGAAATTTTTGAAGTCAAACAAAATTGTCCAAAATAATGGTTGAATGGAAAAAGATTGGTCAAAAATCTGAGGCAAAGAGTATTGCTTTTGAAATCGCACTTCTACATACAAGTCTCAAAAAAGAAAATAATTCTTTGAAAACAGTGCAAAAAGAAAATGAGAATTTTATGGCATCATTACAACTCGAAAATGTCCCCATCTTAAAACAACTTATTAAAGAGAAGTTTGAAGTCCCGGGTTCAAAGGTCCAAAAGTTAAGACACATCAATGTGATGAAGCCAAAGTTAAGGACGATTTTGATGAGATTGAAACGAGAAACATTGAGTTGGAATATCATGTGGCGTCATTAATTAAGGAGAATGAACATTTGAAGTTGACTTACAAAAACTTGTTTGATTCAATCAAAAAGTCACGGGTCCCAACAAAAAACTTAAATGTAACACAAGACGAGGCAGAAAATCTGAAGTATCAATTGTTTGAATTTGCTGAAACTAAGTTCAAAAACATTTTTGAAAAAATTTGTAATTTATCAAAAGAATCGTTGGATATTTCTGAACTTAACATGGAATCGGGATAATGTTTGTGATAATGCCAAATGTGAGTTTCTATTCTAACAAAGTTTTGTCGAGCTTGAAAAAGGTTTATAACTCAACAAACAAAAGATTTTAAATGAACGTCAAAGCTTGAATTGTCGAACAGGAACACTAAAGTTTGAGACTATTTTAAAAAACTTGAAAAAACGAAAGTTGTTCTTGAACGACAATTGGCCGTAAGGTTGATGTTTCAAGAAAGCAGAAAAAGGAATCAATTTTTGAAAGAAATTAATCATTTGAGAACTTAATTGGAAAATCTGAAAGGAAAGTCTGTGCAAACTAAGTTTGATAAACATTCAATTTTGGGAAAACCACCAGCTGATAAATTGTTGATAAACTATACCAAATTTCAAAATCATGGTTTTCCTCCCCAAAGTTGATGTGCAAAAGAGATCCAAAACCAGTCACTACTAACAGTCTATGCCTAAAAATGAAAACAGATCAGCTTTTTAAAACGAATTACATATTTGGAATCAAAATTGGCATCTCAAGATATTACGTTTCTGTCAAAAAGAATATCATGAGTTTTTGAGGACTTCATATATTGTTTAAAAGTGAAGTTTTGATTCTTCTTAATCGGTAAAAAATGGAACATCCAATGTTTTTAAAATCTCAAACAACCTAAAAGAAAGTGTTCGGAAAAGGTTCACAATGGTGAATCTTCAAAACCGTTTTCAACAAGGGTTTCTCCCAGTTTATAACCTATTCTTTTACAAAAAAGATAAGAAGTTTTCTAAGAAATCTCAAAGTTTTTGAAACAATTTCTCATCATAGAGGGTTTTAAAGACAAACATTCAATGAAAATAATCAATCATTTTTGAAACATCACACTCGTAGAGTTTTACACCGGTAAAACAAGTGTGGAGCCCAATTAAGGAATCTCAAACTTTTAAAGCATCTTCTTCTCAAAAGAGTTTTAAGACAAGTACTTTCAAAGGAAAGAATCACGTTTTTGTTACTCCACACTCTCGTTTTACACCGGTAAAAACAATGTGAGCCAAAGCAAAGTCCATTCGAAATCTTTTTACATATTCCAAATCAGAAAAATGCTTTCGATCTGCAAAACACTGAATGACTTTGCTTCAACCATCAACAAGAAAGGAAGAGTTTCAAACGAAACAAATTTTCAGGATGTTTCATCAAATGACATTAACAAATGGAAATCTTCTTCGTCAACAAGATTTAAAACTCCATTTGAAACACCGAGTTTCAAAAATCAATGATATCAAGAGGAATTTTAAATCTTCGTTGATTCCACGAGAGCTGTTTTCAAATGAAACACCGGTTTCAAGCCCTCGTTGGAACTCAACATCTTTACATCGACTTGACACAACTTTCAATTGGTTTTCAAAATTTGGTAAACCCATTAGCACCGTGCTTAAATGGGTTCCAAAGGTTGTTGTCTAAATTCGATGTCAATGGTTTTGTAAACAAAATTCAGATTGCAAACCCCCGATATTCCAATAAAAGGAAGTGTACGCTTTAGGTGCGCTTTACCTTAAAAAGAAGAGAAATCTTCTTGTTTTGAGCAAAATTTATTCATTTAAAAAAAAGATTTTCAAAAATGTTTCAAAAGTTTGCTCACCAAAATGGTTTGTTATTAAATTTCAGATAACAACCCGGTTTTCAAATAAAAGAAAAGTGTACGTTTCAGTGCGCTTTATCTTTAAAAGAAGAGAAATCTTCTTTGTCCCGAGCAATTTTTTATCAACATCTTTTCAAAAAAGTGTGCTCGGGACATACGACTTCTAAGTAAATGTCAGCTTAGGACTCATTCTTCAAATAAAGGAAAGTGTACATTTTTGTACATTTATCCTCACAACGGGAAGTTTACAACTTCTTGGACTTGAGCTATTTCATTTAAGATATTCAAAATCTTGAGCTCAAGCAAAATGGTATACAAATGAAAATGTTTTGAACAAATGAATAATAATCGATTTAAAAGAAGTTGTGGTCAAGTATGTTTATATCGATAAGCGTGCAAATGGTGAAGATTGTGTCCGGTTACAACCGTTTCCTAAAATTTAACAGGATGAGGAGTGAGCAATCTACTGACCATACGTTTTAGATATTATATACTTGACCGCAATTATTTACAAATTTGTTTTTAGAACATATCAAAAAAGGTTCCAAATCATAATCATGCGATAATCCGTTTCTCCCATGTGTTTTTCAAATTCTCTATAGCAATTTAATCCCAATGATATCAAAAATATCATTTGGTATGCTATTTTTGAGAGGGAGAAAAATTGGATAAAATGTGATCAAGAAAGATAAATGCTTAAGTGTGTGGAATATCAAAGTGATCTAAAAGACTCAAAGTGCAATCAACTCTTTCCTCCATGTGCAAAATAATTTTGAATATCAATGCACATGTGTAGGGGGAGTATTTCTCAAAAAGTAAAACTTTCAAAGTGTTAAATGTTTTGATTTATATCAAACACTTTGTTGATTGATTTCCAATGGTTTTTTTATGGGTTTCCGATCTTATAACCCACTACCCTCACAAATGATCAAAGAAGAAATAAGTGGTAAGGATTAGTTTATATCCCATGATCCAACCAGAACCAGAGGGATCTACCCAGGGACATTCCATAGATTGAATAGAAGTCCTTAGGTATGATGGAGTAGAATGTGAATGGGAATAATGTTAACTAAGGCATGAGTTATCATCGGAACAATCACAACAAGATGATAATGAGGACGCGTTGGTTTAACATTGAAGGGGTTGAAGAATGAAAAAGAAATGATATGGATAAAGGGTGAAAAGAAAGAAGCCCTCCACAAACTTTAGGCAGAAACCGGGTCAATACATAATCTATCTAATATCACAAAGATGATATTTGGTATTGAAGAAAGACATCATGGACCCAGTGATGCAATGCACAACCCTTCCCAGCCACTCAAGATTCTCTCAAAAGAATTCTTGTTTCATTGTCACGGAGATTAAATGCATAATCTATTGACATCTCACTCCGAGATTGTTGATATTGAAAAGGTGGCAGTCTGCTCCAGCCTCCGATCACTAAAACCAAAAAGCACTTATTGAGTCTAGAGCCAAAAGAGATCAAATCATAAATCTCACATAGGACACAAAAGTACATTTGTATTAAACATCAAAGATACAAAAAGGTACAAGAGTCGCTTATATGTCTATGTGACATTGCGCGGAACATTCAATAGTGATACTTAAGTATAGTATTCACAATGATGAATGGAAATCCTACTAGTTCTAACATCAAGCCAATGCTGAACGTAGTTCACTAATTTGAAAATGATTGTTTAATGATTCAATTAGTGTTAACTAGTAATCTAAGTGATCTAGTAGTTATCGTGTTTTTTTTTCTTTCGAAAATTGTTTTTCGAACAACACAAACAACATTTCCTTGATTTATTCAAGTGATGTTGGATTACCAAGTTACTTTGATGTCACAATATTGATATAGGGAAGGTTGTTTGAATTGAAGTTAAGTAGTTGACTCCATTGGCTCGACCGCACTTCACACATACTACACACTATCGAATATTCAGGTGCAACAAGGTTATGATTATGTTTGATGGTCATCAAATGAAATCAGGGGAAGAGAAGTGTTCTAGCTGAATATTTTGATAGAGCGCAACAATTAGGGGGAAGAAATGTGAAGTATGTGCATACGAAGGTTTGTTATTTGGGTGGAAGCAATTGGGGGGAAGACATCAAGAAAAACCACATCTCTACCTTTCAGAAGCAAGAACACCGTCATATTCATTCCTTCATATCTTATACACAAAGTTTAAAGATACACTTCCGCAACTCTGATAAATCAAAGAACTTCCTCAAATCATCAAGATTGTTGGTCAAGACAAAAGTTCTACCCATGAGGGGGATACGGGAAAAATGTAAGCTAATCAAGAAAAGTATGAGTATGTTGACAAAAAAACAAAGGCACCTTGACCCCCCCAAAACAAGAAAAAAACGACGAACTACAAAACAGATTCCCAAAAAAGGTAAAAAATGGGGGAATTTGTTTATCGCGGTAAAGAATGATGACCTGAAAAGATCTTAAAGGCAAAAGGAAAAAGAAAATGACAAGAAAAAGATCAAGATCAAAAGAGCATGAATGGAACAGACCACTATATACACATATAAGACTCAAGATAAACAACGTTAAAGTTAAAGATCAAAGGGTCAAAGAGAGATCTCAATGAAAGTTCAAAGAACAAAGACACTAAGAGAGATGATCACACCTTTAGGGGAGATTATTATTGAATAAGGAAATGATGATCATTATGCAATCAAATAGAGATCTCAATGATCGTCCCTTGCGGAAATTGTTAGGATTATAAAAGTGACAGAACCTTATGAGATAAATGTCCTTGTAATAAAATAATGAAATATTATTGTGTAATAGGTTTAGGTAGATAGTAGAAAAAAATTAGAGTAATGCTCAGCAAGTAACAACATTGCAGATGTTTAGAGGATCTTCAGAGGATTGGTGTGGTAACATCAATCCAGCTGGTATTCATCTTCATAATCAACCACAGACGTGGGATGTGTCACATAATAAGACGATGTGTTTCTGGAAGATGAACCCGTATGTGCTACGAGAGCCAAAGGATCATGAGATTTTTCTAACTTCTTTGCTCTTGAGACATTAACCAGTTTCTCGAATTGCTGAAGATAATCAAAAAGATCATCAAACGTATCCACTGTCAAACGTTTAGCAAGACGAACTTGGGTAACATATTTCAACCATTCCGGTTGCAAGCTATTCAAAAACTTTGTGTTAATTGTAACAATTGGAAAATTCATGTCATTTCTTTCCAAATTATTCATTAACTGAGCAAAATGATTATAAACTGAAACAAGTGCTTCCCTTGGTTCAGCAACAAACTAATCAAATTCGTTTATAATACGAGTTTCTCTATAAACTTTGTTTTGTATAGTACCCCTCATAAGACGTTCAACTCTTTTCCACATGTCCTTAGGTGAGGTGCAAGCATCCACATAATTATAAATGTCATTTGGAATAGAAAGAAGAATCAGATTCATGAGCTCCATCTGAGCATCATAATGCAATAACGCATCTCCTTGTAAATCCTTAACTGTTTGCTATTTCAGAACTGTGGAATTGTTAGGAATGAACATCTCGAACTGATAAGGACCTTCATCAAGCGCTTTAATACTAGCGTGATAACTATTATTGTATGAGAATTCAGCCAAAGGCAAGTGCTTATCCCAGCCACTACCAAAGTCAATCACGTAAGCACGCAACATGTCTTCTAATGTCTGTATTGTTCTTTCACTCTGACCATCAGTTTCAGGATGGTAAGCAGTGCTCATATCTAAATTTGTTCCTAATGACTTTTGAAGAGATCTCCAAAACCTTGATGCGAAACGAGGGTCTCGGTCCGAAATAATCGACACAGGCACCCCGTGCCTACAAACAATCTCCTTCAAATAAAATCCGATAAGCTTCTCCTTTTATACTTCTCAATTCATCGTAATAAAGTGAGCAAGAATTATCAATCGGGTCAACAATGACCCAAATTGAATCAATCCGATCGGTGTTCTTGGAAGCATTTGTTAATGAAATCCATTGTACTTCCTTTTCCTATTTCTAAACAGGAATTTTCGGCTGCTGAAGTAATCTTGACGGCTTTTGGTGTTCAGCCTTGACTTTAGCACATGTCAAGCACTTACTGACGTATGTCGCAATGTTAACTTTCATATTCGGCCACCAGTATAACTTCCTCAAATCATGGTACATTTATCTAGATCCAGGATAATGGAATATTTTGATTTAATGAGTTCCAACATAGTTAGAACCTCTCAATCCTCCAAATAACGGTACATACTCTTCCTTGCAAGACATTTCGGACCATAAGATTAACTTCAAAAACGGCTCCCCTTTCGCCACAAATCTTTCGGCACCAATATTTACACTCTTTGCAACGCATCAACTTTTGCATTTTTCAGAATTTGTTCAGGAAATTGGTTATGTAACCCGTCACCAACTAAAGCACGCACTCGAATCGGTTCCTATCCTTCTGCACAACGCATCCAGCCGAGCCAGATTCGCCTTTTCCTGGGTGATAACGAATAACAAAATCGTAATCACTCAGAAGTTCGTCCATCTACCACTGCCTTATTATTTTAGCTCTTTCTATCCTAATATATTGTAGGCATTTGTGATCGGTGTACACCGTATATTAGTCCGTACAAATAATGTCTCCATATTCGACGAGCAAAAAACTACCACCCTACCTCCCATCTAAGTCATGGGTCATATAGTTTTCTTCATTCTTTCTAAGTTGCCTAGAGGCGTACGCAATCACCTTTTCTCGTTGCATCAAAACAGCTCCAAATCCTTTAAGGGATGCATCACAATACACAACAAAGTCTTCTGCTTCTTCGGGTAGTGTAAAATTGGCAGCACTACACAGCAATTTCAAGCTTCAATATAGAAATGCCTCCTCTTCGTCGTCGCCCCACACATACGGCTTATTTTTCTGAGTGAGTTTAGTTAATGGTTTGGATATTAGAGAAAACTCCTTAATAAACCTTCGATAATAGCCTGCCAAACCCAAAAATTGTCGCACTTCCGTTGGTGTAGTCGGTGCAGCCCAATTTTTAATGGCTTCGATCTTATCTTCGCAGGATCAACATGAACTCCATTACTATCAATCACATGGCCAAGGAATTGCACGGATCAAAGCAAAAAATCACACTATAAGACAACAGGATGATTCGGAAAACTTAAGTGTAACAACTTTGTAGCTCCTTAGCAAATTCAAGATAGTCTTCAAATGTTCACCATGTTCTTCTTTATTTTTGGAATAAATCAGAATGTCATCAATGAATACAATCACGAACTTATCAAGATACGGCTTGCACACGCGATTCATCAAATCCATGAATACTGCAGGTGCATTAGTCAGTCCAAAAGGCATTACTTGAAACTCATAATGTCCATAACGAGTTCTAAATGCTGTAATTGGAATGTCTTCCTCGCGGATACGAAGTTGATGATAACCAGACCGTAAATCAATCTTCGAATAAACACTAGAACCTTGCAGCTGATCAAATAAAATCATCGAAAAACCCGGTAATGGATATCGATTCTTGATTGTCAACTTGTTCAGTTCTCGGTAATCTATGCACATTCGGAACGATCCATCCTTCTTCTTCACGAACAATACCGGAGCTCCCCACGGTGACGAGCTCGGTCGAATAAAACCTTTCTCCAACAACTCTTGCAGTTGCTTGGACAACTCCTTCATTTCAGATGGTGCTAAATGATATGGCGCACGCGCCACAGGTGCAGCATCGGGAATAAGATCAATACGGAATTCAACTTGCCTGGGTGGCGGAAGTCCAGGTAATTCATCGGGAAATACCTCGGGAAAATCTCGGATAACAGGAACATCTTCTAATCGCTTCTCCTTTGATTCTTGTTCAGTTACTTGAGCTAAGAATAGCTCACAACCCTTCTCGATATACTTTTGAGCCTTAATGCAAGAAACGATCTTCAATCGAGAATTATTTCTATCGCCTTCGATAACCAACGTCTTACCTTCTAGGGGAATCCTAATTGAGTTTTCTCTTTTCTTCTTTGCTTTCTTTTGTTCGCACCACCCAAGAAACACACACACACTCATAATTTTCAAAATCTTGATTAAAAACCATTGAAGATATTGTGTTCGTGGTTAATATTTATTGTATTCAGGTTGGTTATAAACAACATTTGGGTTGTTTCTAGTAATTAATCATCCTTCTAAACCACTTTTTTTGTAAGTCTCTTAATCTTTAAATAACTTGTACTTTCCTAATCATCTTGATGCATACATGCTAGTTGTACACTTATATTTGGTAAGAAAAAGATTTTAAAATACATAAACTTGATATGGTTACATATATATTTCGAAACATATAAAAAGAAAAATAAAGAAATTATAGTTTTGTGATCGTGGTTATTTTCGTGTAATAAAAATGGTATGTTATAGCTTATTATATTCGGCTTATGTTCAAAAGCTTTTGGAAAAGCTTATTTGATTATTTCAAGCTTATTGGGCTAATATTTAGGTTCGGCCCAAACTAGAAAAGAAAGGAAAACATTTGTTTAGCTTACAGTGTAGCTTATTGAATAAGTTCGTGAATAGCTTATTTAATAGTGAATGACTTAGACGCTATACATTTAACTCATTTTAAACGTTGGCGTGCGATTGAATAAAGATATTTGATTATGTATAGTTTGTAATTTGAAAAGTGGATTGAATGTGATTTAAAATGCGTTTTAAGAAAATCTACGATTTGAAACCGTGTTAACACGAACGAGTCATAGCACGAAATCTTTTTATATATTATTCATACTTAGTAGAAATTTGAACGCACATAGATGTCAACTAGATATACGGAATTCATTAAAGTGCTGAAAACTAATTATATATATTATTAATATAGATAATATATTATATTTTTACTTAGACATTTCTATGTAATATAATATTTAATATTTCATGCTATTTCTACTCTATTTTACTTACGACAAACATTTTTACTATTACGATCTGTCAACTTTAATTTTTGTAAACTTATTTAATAAAGTACACTAGTATATGCTTATGCATTTACCCGTATATTCATTGTTACTTTTTTTTTTTTTTTTTTTTCTTCCCGATATTAAACCAAAACCCTCATTTTCATACGTTGTCTTTGGTACGTGCTCGTTATCGTGTGATTTTATCTCTAGATTATTCTTTTCAATTTCACCAATCAATGGAGTGTTATGGAATAATTCTTAAGTTTTATTAACTTAGTACCGACAGTACAATAGTTAGTACCGACAGTTATACTTAGTACCGACAGTACAAAGTAGTTAGTACTGTTAGTTAGTTAGTACCGTTAGTAGTAAATTAGTTAGTACCGATGACAAGATATTTAAAAGATATTTAAAAGATATTTTTAGATATTTGTCAGAAAGATATGTAAGCCTTTTAGGGTTATCCTTGTGATATAAAAGGAACCCTATATATAGTTAGCAAAAAGTAGTTCTACACAATATCATACAGAACATACAATATCATAGTTAGCAATCTGTAATCCTCAAGAACACTTTAATAAAGTTGTTATTCAGTTTTTCATTGTTCTTCTTAGTACATGTGTTAAGATTCCGCATTAACACATTGTATTCATAGTCTATTGTTTTCTATATAGTCGTGTGTATTTAATAGTCTGTTGTATTTATACATCCAGGCTATCATCCTTTTTAGGCTGCAAAGATCCATTCACAAAAAGGGAACCACAATTGGTATCAGAGCCTTGTAAGAAACTTTGAATAAGAAGAACAATCAAATCTAGTTAATTCATCTCAAAACAAACAAATCTAAACATGTCTGGAACACATGATGAAATCCCACCTCCACCACCACCTCCACAAGAAACACAACAAAAACCAACACAACAAACTCCTCAAACAGTCTCAACCATCAAACTACCAATTCTCAAAAAGGGAGAATATGACATATGGGCTATGAAGATAGAACACTATCTGGCCCATACAGACTATCCAATTTGGGAGGTTATCCAAAATGGGAATGGTCCTGTATCAGTCACACTGGATACAACAGGACAGATTAAAATTTTGCCTCCTAAAACTGCAGAAGAAATGGTGCTAAGAGAGAGAGAAAGAAAAGCTAGGACCACCTTGCTGATGGCCATACCAGAAGATCATCTAGCTAAATTCCACAAAATGACTGATGCAAAAGATATGTGGATTGCCATAAAATCCAGATTTGGTGGAAATGATGAATCCAAAAAGATGCAGAAGTACATCTTGAAGCAACAATTTGAAGGATTCACAGTATCCAACTCAGATGGAATTCACAAAGGATATGAGAGATTCCAAAGTCTACTCAGTCAGCTAGAGATTCATGGAGCAGGTGTATCTACTGAAGATGCAAATCAAAAGTTTTTAAGATCTCTACCTTCTGCTTGGTTACAAGTTTCCTTGATCATGAGGAACAAACCAGGAATGGACAGTCTTAGTTTTGATGACTTGTACAACAATCTAAGAGTCTTTGAAAATGATGTGAAAGGCTCTACTGCATCATCATCCAACTTGCAAAATATAGCATTCGTCTCTGAAAACACCAACAGTACTAATGAAGTTAGTACTGCTTATGGTGTGTCCCACTCTTCTGGTCATTGTTTAAAGCATGAACAACCATCAACATCATCATATTCCTTGCTTGCAAGTCAATCTAGTTGTCCTCAACTGGATCATGAGGACTTAGATCAGGTTGATGAATATGATCTCGAAGAAATGGACTTGAAATGGCAAGTGGCAATGATCTCCATGAGAATAAACAAGTTCCAAAAGAAGACTGGTAGAAAACTACAGTTTGATGCAAAAGAACCTGTTGGTTTTGATAAAACAAAAGTGGAATGCTTCAAATGCCACAAAACAGGGCATTTTGCAAGAGAGTGTAGAACGAAGGAAGAGAATAGAAGGAGAGATGGATGGAATACTGGGAATAGAGAAGGGAGAAGAACTAGCAATAGAGATGAAAGCATAACTGGAAAGAAAGAAGAATCTAGAGCATTAGTGACAGTTGATGGAGAATGTGTTGACTGGACAACTCATTCAGAAGATAATGATAACTATGCTTTCATGGCTAACAACAGCACAGGATCAGACACTCAGGTACTTTCTTGTTCAAATGAGTGCAAAGAATCTTATGCTAACATTAAAAGACTGTATGATATTCAAAAAGAGCAACTTAGTGATGCTAGTGTTGAAATAAAAGCTTATACTAATGGTCTTAAGAAAGTTGAAGCACAGCTAGTTGTCCATCAACAAAATCAACTTTGGTATGAACAAAAGATCAAATTTATGAAAATAGATTTAGATGATAAAACAGATGTTCTAACATACCATAAGACATTGTTAGCTAAAGCTCAAAAAGAAAAAGATGATTTAGAAGTAATAGTAAACAAATGGAATCATTCTTCAAAAAATCTTGGTAAAATTATAAATTATTCTATAAGTGCCAGGGATAAATTTGGGCTAGGGTATGGTGATTATAGATATAGTGGGAATTTGAGTTATAAAAACAAAGTTTTTCAGAGTGTCTTTAGGTGCAATGAAAGTGATTTTGAAAATCAACCTTTGCAAAAAAGGATTGCTAAAACAGGTGAAATGCAAGTAGTACCTCCACCCATGACAGGGAATTATTTGCCCTCTGTACCTGATATTGAAATAGATGACTCACAATATACATATGGTCCAGAAAAGACTCAACCAAGTGAAGCTGAATCCCAAACAACTGAACTTGATACCTGTGACTCTAACATTAGTACAGAACCTTCTGAATTAGTGTCTGAACCAGGTGTCAATGAATCAAATGTAGAAGTTTAACCTAAGGTCTGGTCTGATGCTCCTATCATTGAGGAGTATGAATCAGACAGTGATGATGAGTGTGTGACTGTACAAACTAAAGGACTTGATACACCTAGTTTTGCTAACAAGCAAGTAAAAATTCCTAGGGAAAATGTTAAGAATCAGTCTAAAAATAGTCAAAAACCTAAGGTTAACAACAAAGAGTTGGGAAATGAGTCTAATGAAAGAGCATGTTTTGTTTGTAGGAGTTTTAGTCATTTAATAAGAGATTGTGATTATCATGTTAAACTGGCTAAACAAGTTGAACTAAACAAACAAAATATGTCTAAGGGTAATGGTACTGGGGTAAGAAAACCAACATGGAACAATGTTCAAAGGGTAAATCAACAAAATCAATTTGTAACTTTAGCAGTACAAACAAGAACTGGAATTAATCCAGTTAATACTACTAAAGCTAGCAGTACTAAAAGAGTTAGTACTGCTAGACAAAATGTTAACAAACAGACAGTACTAACTAGCACTGCTCTGAAAGTTAATACTGTTAAGCCCTTTGTGAATGATGTAAGACCAGCAAATGTATTTCACAAAACTCATTCACCATCAACAAGGCCTTTCAAAAGAACAACAGTACTAAAAACAAAATTTTCAAACCAAAAGGTTTATACT